>CM076672.1:106281415-106563915 GCA_038501925.1 Xenopus petersii
CATTTCACTGTTTGCTGTTGCTGATCTATATATATAAGCTGATTCTAAGAAGGTGTTTTTTAATGGAAAGCTGAATCTGCTAAAGATGAGTTATTGAAAACAATTTAAGATTGATCTTATACATTAAACTTGTATTATCCTGTTTTAATATTGCTATAAAACAAATGACTTTGTG
This sequence comes from Xenopus petersii, assembly GCA_038501925.1. Lineage (NCBI taxonomy): Eukaryota > Metazoa > Chordata > Amphibia > Anura > Pipidae > Xenopus > Xenopus petersii. The sequence goes on from CM076672.1 coordinate 106,281,591, forward strand.
CCTCTTTGAACCTTAGGTCATTTTTTGTCAGGTTCCATTAGATGTGTCAAACTTATCAGTGTTGCTGACAAAGGGGCTGATTCACGAAGGGTCGAATATCGAGGGTTAATTAACCCTCGATATTCGACTAGGAACTAAAATCGTTCGACTTCGAATATCGAAGTCGAACGATTTTGCGCAAATCCTGCGATCGATCGATCGAAGGATTTTTCATTCGATCGAACGATTAAATCCTTTGAATCGAACGATTCGAAGGATTTTAATCCAACGATCGAAGGAAAATCCTTCGATCAAAAAATCACAGGCAAGCCCCATAGGCTAACATTGACTTCGGTAGCTTTTAGCTGCCGAAGTAGGGGGTCGAAGTTTTTTTAAAGAGACAGTACTTCGACTATCGAATGGTCGAATAGTCGAACGATTTTTAGTTCGAATCGTTCGATTTTCGTAGTCGAAGGTCGAAGTAGCCCATTCGATGGTCGAAGTAGCCCAAAAAAACTTCAAAATTCGAATTTTTTTCAATTTCGAACCCTTCACTCGAATTCAGTGAATCGGCCCCCTAATGTTGGGGGTTTATCAAGGTAAGGCGCTACTGAATATGCAAGATTTGTAGATATCCCATTTACTTCTCTGTAGTTGCCTATTTATGCAGTTGAAAATATGTTGAATAGAAGATGAACATGAGAAGTTCACAGCACTAACTAATTGACTATGATCATTTGTATTACGTTGCAAGTAATTTTTATCAGTGTAATTTAAAGCATTATGCAAAATATGTAGATATCCCATTTACTTCTCTGTAGTTTCTATTTATGCAGTTGAAAATATGTTGAATAGAAGATGAACATGAGAAGTTCACAGCACTAACTAATTGACTATGATCATTTGTATTACCTTGCAAAGGTAATTTAAAGCATTATGCAATTATATGTAAGAAAACAGAGAGGGATTTTTCATGAGTGGAATATTTACTCACCACATATAGGAAGTGGCCCAGGTGCACCGCCCTGAGCCCTCAGCTTGGGGAGCAGACAACCGTGAATAAGTCTGTGGCAAGCACTCAAATAAAGGCAATCTTCCAACCAGTTGTAGAAATAAAGTAGAAAAGATCTATTGTGTCCTCCACCTTGCGCATTTCGTGTTACAAACACTTAATCATTATGCAATGATATATTTGTCACATTATAAGGAAAAGGAAAACAAGTTTAACAAAACATAACTGACTTGCAATAGTTCTCTTTTATTCCGAAACCAGGAATTCAGTAAGGCCTATCTTTATGTTGTCATTTCTTTAGGATAGATCCTATTTTCTAAGTCTTGTTTGGTTACACTTTCCTGTCTTTTAATCTGCAATTAAGATGCTCATGTTAGGCCAAAGGGGAGGTCCCAGGTCTAGACTACAGTTTGCATCTAATCAGTACTAGCTATTTAACGAGCAAAATAAAAAGAATGAGCTACAATGCTTTTGTCTCACATTGGTAGAAAAATTAAGCTTGGATAGATATCTAATGTGGCTTATAATTTATGGTGACATTTACTGTTAGCCTGTTGCTGTGTTTGATAAAAAAACAGTTTCCTAATTAACTAAAGCATCAAACAGTGAAGATCACGGTGACACATTTTTGAGGTAATGCATAAGTAAAGGTCAGGTTTCACTCAGTCAGCCTCCACAATAAATTTGTAGGGACTAATGAGCACCAATGGTTCGATCATCATGGTAATGATATCTACATCTATTTTCTTTCATTCTGCCCTGTGCAGCGAACAATTTGATGATGCATGTGCTATGTCTTTACTGAAATATATTGTTACGGTAATTCTGAAACTAGACATATCATTTTGCTTAGATGGGTCGGTTAAAATATATAGTAATACTTTCAATTAATGCATAACAAATTGCACTCAACAAGCAAGGTGGTTGTCAAATTTAGTTAACAACTTCCTTTCGCAAACAAAGATTTTGATCACATAATGTTGACAGTTATTATATACTATAGTTATATAAATAAATGGGGGTATGTATTTTAATAGCCAAAAATAATTCCTTATCTTTTCAATGGTTTTTATTTGGTTTTGACATATATAGAAAAAAGAACAAGTTGTAATAATCATGTAATCATCAAGTATCAATGTAAAAGAAAGAAAAAGGAGGAGGAAACCAGTCCCGGCTCAACCGGATGGAGAGACTAATGAAAGAAAGAAATGCATTGTATATTGGGAAAAAATTGGTGACAAACAGCATTTACTTTTAGACGATACCTGTGAGGTCACTTGATTATGAAGGTAAAAAGTAATGAGTTCCCTGTAAAGGGATCCTGTCATCGGAAAACATGTTTTTTTTCTAAACGCATCAGTTATTAGTGGTACTCCAGCAGAATTCTGCACTGAAATCCATTTCTCAAAAGAGCAAACAGATTTTTTTATATTCAATTTTGAAATCTGACATGGGGTTAGACATTTTGTCAATTTCCCAGCTGCCCCCAGTCATGTGACTTGTGCCTGCACTTTAGGAGAGAAATGCTTTCTGGCAGGCTGATGTTTTTCCTTCTCAATGTAACTGACTGTGTCTCAGTGGGACATGGGTTTTTACTATTGAGTGCTGTTCTTAGAACTACCAGGCAGCTGTTATCTTGTGTTAGGGAGCTGCTATCTGGTACCTTCCCATTGTTCTTTTGTTTGGCTGCTGGGGGGAAAAGGGAGGGGGTGATATCACTCTAACTTGCAGTACAGCAGTAAAGAGTGATTGAAGTTTATCAGAACACAAGTCACATGACTTGGGGCAGCTGGGAAATTGACAATATGTCTAGCCCCAGATTTAAATTCCATTTCTCTTTTGAGAAATGGATTTCAGTGCAGAATTCTGCTGGAGCAGCACTATTAACTGATTCATTTTGAAAACATTTTTTTCCCCATGACAGTATTCCTTTAAGGTTAATTGCATGTCCTCTGAGGGTGAATTGTGATGGTCAAAAGCATAGAAATGTATGCTATGTATATGGCAGACACTAGTGGTAACAGTTGAATATCATTCAGCTTGATTTAGTTATCCTGAGAAGTGTAAAGCAGCTGTCATCAATTGGAAATGGTCTCGAGAAATTGGTTCCCCCCAACTGAAACAGCTAGATATCCATATAAGGGTTACTCAAGGGATAGTAGGGCTAAGAAGAATCCCCTACATGAGAAGTATTGATGGATCTTATGATATTATTAGTGTATTGTTGTGACTGTCAGATAGAGCTACTCTCCTACCTGATTTCACTAGCTATGAGCTCCTGCATGACAATAAAATTGTCATTATGGAAAACTTGTGGAGGCCTTTAAACTTGATGGGAGTTGCACTTAACATGAAATCTAATAATGAAGCATTGCACCAAGGATTTTTGCTGAAGATTGTTGTAATGCTTCATAGGGAGCCATTTTAACTATTACATTTTAAATACTGTTTCATTTGTTAAATATCTTTATAGAAATTATTTTCTCTTTTCTTATGTCCCTACTTCATTTTTCCAGCACCTTTTAAAGGAACAGTTCAGTATAAAATAAAAACTGGTTAAATAGATGTAAATAATTGTTTCTAATATAGTTAGATAGTCAAAAATGTAATGTGTAAAGGATGCTGTGAGCACAGAACAGAACAGAACACTACTTTCTGCTTTGCAGCTCTCTAATTCTGTCTTAGTAAGCAAATGATGCACCCATTGTGGTCCCCCGTCTCTGGAGGTAAAAACCCCTGTTGAAGAAGAAAAAATTCTTCGTTAAAAGAAATTCCAATACCAAGAGTGTGTAGTAAATGAGGTCATTCGGATATTGTTGTGTCTCCCTTTGTCAGCTTGCCTGATTGCGATTGCTGTATTCTCTCTGAGTGTGTTGATAGCTAACCTCTTCTCCTTAGACAGATTTTCAGGAGCTCTTCCAGTTCTTGATGCACTTAATCTGGTAAGATCTTTCTCAACGAGGTCCTGAAATGTGTTCATCGAGGTACACCTGGATTGTATGGGGTAGAAATTAGAGGGCATTTTTTTGTCCTTAGACAGTTTGACTTCATCCATCCCCTCCCCCAAAGCCTGAACCTCAACTGAACTCTCACGCTGTAGGGAGTCTAGATCTTAAATGCAACAATGTATGCGAAAAGAAGTGTGAATGTACCTTCAGTGTCTGACCCACTTCTTTTAAGATGTGCACCCTTCTTACAGAGGCGTAACTAGAGGGGGGCGGGCACTGGCATGGGACACCCCCTGCTCCCCCGGTAGTTACGTCACTGCCTCCTTAGGTGGATCTACCCTATCTGTGCCCAATCCACATGGTCCAAAATGCCTACGAATGGTTAGCTTACGTACAAACGTATTGACATCTAAAAGTGTACACATTCCTGAGATTTAGTCAAAGTCACTGAGGATATGTTAACAACATTCAGTAAATCCTGCTTTTTATACTCAATTATTAGGCCCATTAATTCTGTGGAACACTTGGATAAAGCATTGTTCCATTTATTGGCAAAGTCCACATCATCTTTAGCAAAAGTGTAATACGTTGTAATGCATTTAAAACTCACATGCTTTATTATCACAATAAAAACAATCTCCTAAAGGTAAAAACCTTGTTTGTATATTAAAACCATGCTGTTATCAAAAATGATCCCTGTATCTGCTGGAATGCAAATGTTGCAATAAACAATATGTGGGTCGTACTACCCGCTGTTTAAAAGAAAGGATACGGGATCATATAAGAGCGATCGAGATTAAGGATGAAAGGACACCGGTAGGCAAACATTTTGCACTATGCTCCAAAAGAGGAATCCAGAATCTGTCAGTTAAAGCTATTGAACAAGTGACGTTACCTTTCGGGGGGGGGGGGGAGATCTGGTGCGTTCACTAAATTTGAGGATTCTGGATTCTAAAATTGGAGACTAGGATACCAAATGGACTGATCACCAGACATGACATATCATATCTATATTAGTATCGACAGGCTAGTAGGCCGCCCCCCCCTCCCTAATACAGCTAAGCTTTTATTCATATATTTATCCACACATTTATTGATTATCCATGTTTGCCCCCTTTAAGTTAATCATGAATTATTCTACCCGCCAAGGAAACACACATCGATACAGGGATCAATTTTGATCATATTTTCTAGTACTGCGAGAGCATTGCTTTATATGATATACTACAGTATATACTGTATATATATATATCTAAAAAAATATATATATATATATATATATACTGTATGTGTATATATATATATATATATATATATATATATATATATATATATATATATATATATTACATTTTACATTACTATTTATTTATCCAGAAAAGGCATGTTTCATTTACAACCCATATATATTTAGTACAGTGGGTCTGTATTTGTGGTAGTAGTTCTATGAGGAAGTTTTCAGTATTCTACTTTGCTTAGAAAGAAAACATGCATGAATTACATTTGAGATGTTCCATCTGTGGGCTTTTAATTTTGTCATAAAAACAGAGAAGCCTGGCATGAAACCCTTTCCAACTGGCTTAAAGCATCATCTTGTATGAAGGCTGTTGAAGTATTATGGCATTTAAAATGAAACAGCTCCTCCCCACCCCTTTCTTTTATGGAACAGGTTCACTTATAGTATTTGCCGATTTCTTTGACCATCTGCTTAAACTGACAACTACCAACTTTGCTTTGCCAATGTGTCCTTGGAAACGAAAAAACAACTCAAATCCGGGCAAGGACAGAGTATGTGCAGGAAAGACTGTTGTTTTCTTCTTTCTGCATCATAAAGATGACAAGATGTTAAAAGTTGAAAAGTTGTTATAAGACTAGAAAGGTCCAAAGCACATGTTCTCCTTTAGTTCAATTAATATGCTAAAATAAAAAAATTCTTACAGAAAAGATGTTCAAATACAGATATTATGTTCATAGCATAAAACTTGTCTCTGCCAAATATCCCAAATATGTGCAAATAAATTGGTTCATATAAAACTGCTCCACTATTTATTTTCAAGAGGATGAAGAAAAGGTTGTGTTTAAAGGATAAAAGAAGAAATATATGTCTGTAGCTCAGCTATTAGAATAGAATATTTTTAAACTTGATGCAGAATTGCACTAATTGGTGCTGCACCATCAATATTGTACTTGTCCACAGTTCATATTTCTGCTGCAATTGTAGTATAGAGGCCAACTGATAACTTGCCAATTTGCATTAGGCAAGATACATTTGAACAGTGCTCAATTATTTGACCCCTTTTTTAAGTACCATGCAAGATAAATTGTTCAAAAAAATGTTGTTGGCATTGCTGCATATGCTTAGATATAGTATGCCAGATTAATTAGGTCAGTTTCAATTGGAACTGCTTGGTTTAACAGCTGCAACAACTTGCTGATCTCAACCACTCTCTTCAATACATCAGGACTAACTAACTACATGGGAGACCTGTGCCTTCCAGACACCAATGTGCATTTCACAATGGCACCTCCTTTTTCCATTCCTGGGTTTCTTCCAGGGAATAATTTGCATTGTGTAGATGCAACTTAACCTCAGTTCCTCAGAGACAGACCATGAAATAACTTTGGGGAAAAAACAAACTAGCTTTCCAACACAGGAACTGTTTTGTTGCTTAGCAACCTGCTTCTCACAGTCCCTGTTCTCAAATTCATACCACTTTAAAGACAAAATCTATGCATTCCGCTACCTATTCATGCCACATGGTAATATCCTGCATTCTTTGGCAGGTACTCTGGTCTTTGTATTAACTGGGACAAATCACAACTGTTTATTATTGACCCCTCCCTCGCACTTCACTACCCCCATAGACACAGTTTAAATGGGTTGTATCATTTAAGTACCTGGGGATATGGGTGCACCCAGACCCCCAACAATTTCTACAACTCAACTTAGACCTGATACTTGACTCTATGTTTCAAATTCTCAAGAGCTGGGCCAAGCTACCACTCACACACTGGGGAAGGGTGAACATTATTAAGATGATCTATCTCCCCAAATTTCACCTCGTTCCCTATACCCTGACTGGTCTTTAAAAAAACTAAACAGTACCATAATCCAATTTATATGGGCTAAAGGCTCTCCTGGCATTTCCTGGGTTAGCCGCTCCCTGTTTTTAGACCACACCCATGTTAAACCACACCCATGTTACCACAAGATCATGTCCACATTAATAGCACGCCAAAAAACCAAATGGTTGGTGCTCATGTCATATTAAGACTTACCATTAAATCCATATGTCTCCTCCTCACCTGTGGCTAACACAGCACCTCCAGCATATGATTAAACGTCTTAGGGGCCCCTAACAATAATTTTCAAATGACAACAAACCCCCAGAACAAATACCAGGCTTATGTTCAAAAGGTAGAGCAGGGCACATACAGTACTGTCAGAGTATGGCACACACAGGGAGCATAGGGAAGGCAGTGTATGGCACATACAGAGTATGGCACGTCCAAGGACAATAGGGCAGGCAAAGTTTGGCACACCCAGAGAGCATATGGCATGCAGAATATGGCACAGCAGGGAGCATAGGGCAGGCAGAGTATGGCACGCACAGGGAGCATAGGGCAGGCAGAGTATGACACACACAGGGAACCTAGGGAAGGCAGAACAGACCAGGAGGCAGGGAAACCTAGCAGGACCTGTACTACAGCACCCCATTATTTTTTTTGTACAAGGTGTGAACAGGTGAACAGTGTGGACAGTTTCAGTCTGGGTTTCAGGCATGAGCAGTACAGGGCTTTAGGGATGTGAACAATAGAGGTGTCACAAGTGTGAACAATACAGGAGATTACAGTGTAAATTTGAGGTTTAAACAATGCAGGGACCAGTTAATCTCTGTAGTGATACCTTTTACACATGGTAAACAGACACAGCTGGCAGACTTTAATGTGGGGGGTCACCAGTTGAACAACACTGGTCTAGAATAATGGAAACCTTAGTGAAGGAACTGGGTACACCACAGATAATGGACCCAGCAGTCTTGTTTGTTAGAAGTAATAGACATGGTACTACCTACGAATGCAGCTAGAGTTCGGTTATGAACTCTCACATTCTAAAAAACTGTGAGCATGCAGTGGATGGGAGAAAATCTTCCCTCTCTAACCTCCTGGAGACGCCTGGTAGATGGAGCTCTTCCCCTTATAAAGTTAACCTATGAGACAAGGGGAGCTTATAACAAGTTTGACAAAATATGGGGGGACTGGTGTGATCAAGACTTGGCTACAATATAACTAGTGATGGGATCTACTCTGCAAACTATTTATATTTACACACAGGAAGTCAACGTCTATATCTAGCAATAAAACTGCTGTACCTGTACAAGCTGCTACTGAACTTGACATCAACTATATGTTGCACTACGAGATGTTGTATTGTAATTGTTTGTTTTGTGTTTATTGTTGTAAAATCAATAAAATTTTACCTTTAAAAAAAATAATATCCTACGTTAGTATGTACAAACTTTAAATGAACAATACTTTTCAATCCTTCACAAGGAATCACATACAAATTTTTTTATTATAGCAATTAGAGGGCTGAGTGAAATAAAATCTTTCCATTCATTCCCTAATTCAGGCTAATCTCTCTTGTTCATAATCCACTTGTAACTTGATTCGAGTTTTATAAAAAAAATTTGAATGAGATTTTTGAGAGTTATCATATTCTGGCCCTTTAAGAACTCGAATTCAACTGTTCACCACCTAAAACCTGCCAAATTGCTGTTTAAGTCAATGGGAGAGGTCCATTAATCAATTTTGAGTTGTTTGCAGCCTTTCTTACATTCGAGGTTTTTTTTGGAGAAAAAACTCAAATTGAGTTTTCACAATTCAAATCGAATTTGATTTGAGTTTTCGGGTCGATTCAATCGGATTTAAATAATTTTTGATAAGTCGAATTTTGAATTTATGGGAGTTTAGGGGAGTTTTTAAAAACTCACATGAATTCAAATTTGACCTTTGATAAATGTGCCTCACTGTGTTAATAATCAGCTATCCAGCATGATTATATTACAGGAAATGTATTCCTTCACCAATTGCACAGGTATGTACAATTAAAGTGAGCAGCTATGTATTTTAAAGTGAGTGATTTAATCACTAGGAGTTCCTAACATATTGGAACCCCCCAGTGATATTAAACTTTAGTCATATTTTAATGGCACCTGTTCCACCTGTAGTCCCCAGTCCTAAATGAGATTGTTGCACAATCATAAATGTACCTCAATGTATTTCACATCTCATCATAAAAACATACATAGTATAATTATATGTAAAAATTTGATCTATTATATGCTCCACCATATAAAAGATGTGAGCCATATAATAACTGTATGATGGTGAATCCAATGCATCTATATCTACAGGCCTACTTCCAATGAACCTAAATGTTAAGTTGTATCTCAAAGTTACACACAAAGTATTGTCAGACTTGGAAGACTTGTGTTCTATGCTATCCAAGCCTATCTTTCATTAAAAAAAAAACAACACACTTGCAGGGAAAGATATACATTACTGTCATTATATATTGCCTTGATTTCATTTTTTTGTGAGGTAAAATATACAGATTACAATATCTAAATCCATGCAGTGTCAGGAATAGTTTATGTATGCATGTACATTTGACAACATTTATAAAAGCATTTCATTTTTCATTACAGTGGAAGTGTCAGTGAACTCTGCTGTGAGTATAACCAGTTAAATATGCAGCCCCTGTATGAAATTGTTTGAAAGGGACATTTCCTTAGAATGTTTGAACAATGTGTGTACATGAAAAAAACATTTGTTGTTTGGCACCTTCGGTTTCATCCACAGTGTAGTCAGAGAGCAGAGTGAAAAGAGATAACATTGGAGCCTGCAAGACCCTTCCCTCATGAACATGATCACACATACAGACAGGAGCAGGAGGTCCAGAAGGTAGGGTGGTGCCTCAGGATAATGGCAGCAGAAGGCAAAAGAAGCAGACAGCTGGCATGCTCTGCCCCAATATGCTTCCCTGAAAGAGGCGAGGAAAATTCTGAAGATGTGATGCTTGAATGGCCAGCTCTTCAGCAAAGAAAATGATTGCAAATAAAATTCAAAACATCTTGCATATCACAAGACTCTAGCACAATCCCTTTTGTAACAATAATGTAAAGTTGAAAGAATGACCAAATCTATAACCCCAGGCAAATGGATGCTACATTGATTTGTTAGGACTTTGTATAAAAAGTAAAAGACACAAACTTTGTATAATAATGCTTTTCATGCTTAAATGCTCATTATTCCTTTTTTAAAATTCCCAAATAGCAAGCATTTTAATTGTCCATACCTCATTATGCTCATGTTTTTTTATTGTCAGTTGTATTCACTAGAAATGTGTGGGTTTTTCCTTGCCTACAAAACATATGCATATCTAAAATTCAAATTGACTGTTGATTACCGCACGATTCTCTTTGTATTACTAATGCAAAAATATACATTAATGGTGGAAAGTTATTTAGTGTTGCACAGAGTTAATTGCTTCTAATCACTGCTTACATCCATCTGGTTTTATGGTAGACAACAAACCTCTTCATCACATTTGCTCATTAGACATATTGTAAATCACAACGAAGCACTGGCATCTTTCATATTGTGTTTCCATTAGTTAAAATGCATTGCTATACAGACCAGCAACAGTAACTATTCAAAATTTTAGTCCAGCCAGAAAGTTAGATTGGATGCAGATTTGCTGTTATTGCGTAAGCTATAAAACAAGAATTAAGGTTGGTATTGGTCTTCAAAGCTAAACTACTGTGGAACGTGCAGATAGGTAAATAGATCACAAATCATAATTATTTCCTGTGCATGTCCCTCCTCCTTTTTAAGCAGCATTTTATAACTTATATACATTGATCTACACAAAAGAAAATAATTTGCTTACAGCATTATACCATGGTAACTTACTGTACAGTTTGAGCATTTCTCAGTGCACCATACTGTACATGATATCCATAATATCCATGTTCTAGCATCAGAGCCATTTTTCGTGCATGTCTGCACTGCATTCAGAATTAATACTAACACTAAAGAACCCCTCTTGGTTGCTAGCAGCAGGGTTGGACCTGGCCAGCAGTAACCCAGTGGACCCCAGCCCTTGTGGGGCGCTGCTGACCCAGACCTGCCTGAAAACATGGGAGATTTTCCCCCAACCTCCCCTTGCAATCATAGCCACAACAGAGAATACTGTATGTACACACAAGGGAGGAAGGGGGTGTTGTGGCATCAGTGGAGGACCTTACGACTGAGGCCCCTGCCCCCCCAGTCCAACTCTAGCTATCAGTGCTGCTATAAACCCTATCGTGGACATGCTTTTAGACTAGGGTCCATAGGTAACTTTTACACAAATAAAAATGTGCATTTCACAGTGTAATATTCTTCATTAAACTGTAATTGGATTGCAAATTTAATTGAGCACTTCAAAAACATGCTTGATGGTGGCATAATCTTTTGTAGCAAACACAATTTCCAGTAAGAAATGTAATTACATACACTCCACACAGCTGTAAACTATAAGGTTCCAAATATTTCTTCCACTGTAAGAAGTGGTGGTGAAACAGTTTCCGGGTTCAACAAAACCTATACAAAATTTGTGTGAAATTTGTTGAGCAAAGGCATACATTTTCATATTGTCAGACCAGCATCCTATAGGTGCTGATTTATTATTGCTCGAGCCTTTGGACTCTGGACTTTGGTGATCATTTACAGAAACCATGTGTGAGTTCCTGAACTAATGTGTGGTTTCTGCTCCAATAACCTCAGCTTGTAGCCAAAAAAAGTTCAGCAGGTTTTAGGTGTAATTTTTTCAAAAGCCCCTTGGGGAAAAATTGCTTTAGTGCTAATAGCATTGCTGACATGCACTAACATGGATGTAGTGAAGATTATCTAGGATAATACCTGTATACAATTAAATCTTAAAATTATTATTAGAAGTCTCCTCAGAGTTCTTGTAGCCTCATGAATTATAGCAGTGGATATGCTATTCTCTATATGAATAATGCCAAATATAAAGACCCAGTATTTGGGCTAACTAAACACCTTATAGATAGCTACCTGTACTCATACTGCTTTCCATTAAAGTCTCTATTCAAAATAAGTGCTTTGAACAATTGGCATTCTGCATTAAAGGGGAGGTTTACCTTTAAAAGAAAAAAGACTTAGGGGTTTATTTACTAAACTCCGAATGCAAAAATCCTGAATTTTTTTTTTATAAAAGTCATGAATTTTTCAGAATTTATTAAACTCCTGGGGAAGTCCAAATCAGAAAATCCGGTATCTCAAACCTATCAAGGTTGCATATAAGTCAATGGGAGAAGTCCCAATGATTTTTTCATGTGCGCTGGGTTTCGTGCCATACCCTGAAGTTTTCAGGCAAAAAGCATAACATAAGCATAAGCATAACAAATTGAAAATCAGATAAAAAATCCGAAAAAATCATGAAAATCAGATTTTTACGCAAAGCAAATTTTCTGGAAAATGTAATAACAAATAAGCATTAAAAAACCTGAGCAGATTTTATTGGAGTTTGTAGCAGAAAATATTGAGATAAATTCAGACTTTGATAAATACCCCCCTTACCCTCATATGTAATCAAAAGGCACTAAGTTTGCCCAGGAGCAGTAACCCATAGCAACCAATTAGATGTTTGATTTTAAACAGGTGACTGGTAAATTCTACCTGCTGATTGGTTGATTGGCCCCTGGGCAAATTTAAAGCCTTTTATTACATAACCCCCATAGTGTGTTATATATTTGTAGCTGTTATTCAATGCTTTAAGGGTTGAGATTTAAAAATTTGGCTAAGCATTAATGATATAATACAATAATATATAATATAGTGGTCCAGATTCAATTCAGTGAGAAAAGGGTTTATCATTGAAAAGTCATGGAGGAGATTCAATTTGAGATGCAATTCAATTCAGAAAAACATATCTCACTGTTTATCATATGTAAAAACTATTGAAGTCTATGGAAAAGAAACTGGAACTGAATTTGAAGAAAAGTTCTCCTCCAATTGAATCTCGTCAATGACTTTTCAGTGAGATTTTTCTCACTGAACTGAATCTGACCCAATTTCAAACTGAGCAAGATGTGTTTGGGATTAAGACAAATCCCAATCTGAATCCTGGATTTGGTGTACCCAGTACAGAACCCTGAACAATTGGAAACATAGTCCCATTAGAGAATGAATCATAAAAATCAATTCTGTAGCCAGCTCTCTATCTATGTTTAAATAAAATTATCAAGAACAACAGACCTTAGCTTGGAATGCAAAGTGTTATGCTTGTATGCACTGTATCAAAACGTATTAAAAAGCAGTTGTGTTTTATTTGTCTATCCTTCACGCTGATTACAATATATAATGGCATTCTCCAAACATAATCTTGAATATGATCTCTTAATAAAACTGTACATTTCTTGCCCACCAAACTTTCAGACCTATAATTGCAATTTTAAAACCATAACCTGCATATTGGCTTTCTTCCAATCCAATTGTGCCATAAAAGATGAAAGTAAGATCGGAAGGTGTAATTATGAGAAAGTGCGGTAAGGAGGGTTTTTGGATATAGTACAAAAAGGCAAGAATCATAGACCAGGTAAGTTGTGGCTCTTAGTAAGCAGTAGCTCAACAGGTATAAGCACTCCCAGGAACGCAGGAACACCTACAATGTTCTGAAATGATTGTGATGATATCAACATGTTTGTGTGCTACGAATTCCGTAATGAATTCTCTAATGCAGATGAAAATTTATAGGTGATATTCCCTTTGAATAGATAGAACTTTTTTCCTAATTTAGTTCAATTTATTCCCATCAATAGAGTTTTCATATGATAACAGTGAGATGTGTTTTTTTTCATTAAATGCATCTGTCTCTATGGGACAATCTAGAATTGAATAAGGAAAGAAAAGTTTTCTCATCTATCTGAATCTGGTCCAATATCTGAGAAATAAGAATTCAACATATATAATTCATTTATAGGAATCGTGGATATCAGCTGGAATTTCATTTTAAGGCCACCAAAAATGGGGGACTTTATGTACCCTTACGCACTTCAAAATATTGTTGTGCTGGAAAAAATTATTTTGCAGCAAATTTGATCAAACAATTATACAGTACCTGCACAAGTTAACTATTTGCTTTACTGTATATCTTGAACCTTGGCTTAATTATCCCCTAAGCATCATTACTATAAAATAGAGCACACAACTTTCCATTATTAAAAATCTTTGATATAAAAAAAATACATAAGAATTTTTTAAATACTTTTGGTCCATAACCCTAACTAGACAAGTAATGCTGACTAAAAAAGAAACAAGTAGGAGTAAATTTATTCAGAGAGATTATTGGAAACCATCCAGGTTTCTCTAAGAGAAAATATCAAATTCATCACAAACATATGTTATCTAATTGTTAAGTACTTGTTCCAAATGATCTAATTTTTAATAGAGGAAATAAACACGTAACAGTCATTGTTATGAGATGATAATGGGTCCACACATTGGATTGTCATCAAATGACAATTAACTGTGTAAAGTTTTGGGTGTAGGGGACTGCTATACAATGACATTCATTTATGAATGAAAATGCAACAAGCACAGTTCAGTCATGTTTTATTACCCAGAATTCCAGAAAAATAATGAGCATATGTAAATAACATTGATCACTGATGCAGACATACATGAATTCTTTGGTAAAGTGTGTACAATTAGCAAAGCAAGGAAGTGTCACTTCTGATGCACAATGTCAATAAAAGTGTCAGCCAACAAGCTAAGGGAAAAATACTACCTCTTAAAAAAGTGTTATTTTTATTGCTTCTTTGAGTCCATGGGACAAATTTACTAAAGGGTAAAGAGGCTGTAGATAGCTAAAATTTGGCAAAACAACACTTTGCAGGGACACTGCCAATTTACTAAAAGTTGTAGAGGACAATTCACAGGTTATACCTGATGAACCTGGTGATCATATCCTGTATGCTGAAAAGTCATTAAAAAAGACAAAACTCTGGTGTTTTTTTCATATTTTAACGTGGGATTATGTTGTAACTGTTAAATATATTTTTTTATTATTTTTTTTAGCCAAGGTCATGCCACATTTGTTTTAGGGTAGGCTCAAGTCTCTTTTGTCTTTATTTTGCTTCCTGACCTACAGTATATGTACCCACCCTATTAATAAGCATATGCAATGTCCACTAAGCCAAAGCAAATTATCTTGATTTATAATAAATGTAATTATGCATCTCAACCTGATTTTGAATATCTTGATATGCTTTCTATTGTTTCATCTTGTTTCAACATGTCATACATAATAAAAGATTAATGCATTGTTTACTGATATACTACATATACTACATTACATGTAATACAGGGTGTTTTCCTGTTTTGCCATACAGTTTATGTAAACAAACAAGCAGGTAAGTTGTGGTATTGTTACATGATCTGTACTGATACATTTCTAAACAAAGTCATCAAAAATATAGTTCTTTATCCATGCTTTGGTTATTAAAGATATTTATATTTTGGTTAACTTTGGTTTTCAGGACTTAGCCAGGATAAGTAAAAATATTGGTAGGAAAACACCATAAATTTGGCAAATGTTCTTCTACTAAAAATCCGGTATTATTTTTATCATGATCATCGTTATTATTGGATTTTCTACCAGTGAAACGCAGTGCATGACAAAATTCCTGAGCAGGTACGCAAAAAGTTTGCTGCTAGCAAAGCTGAGTGTGAATGTTGAAACTGTACAATCCCTACTCACTACACCTGTCAGACCCAGAACACAAAAAGGGATAAATAAACATTGAAAAATTACAACAGCATTTAAATTTACATATACAGTGTAACTTTAAAGCTTCCATTTATATTTTCTTTCACTGTGTTTAACACAGTACAGGATTTTTAAATGTCTTTAAACAAATACAAATAACGGCTGATATATACACTGATACAAACACATACAGTATATAAACTTTACATATTTAAAATGTTTTTACTGTTCCTTTCCTTGCAGGCTTTGAATTCTACATAACCATAATGCTTGTCTTGAATGCCATGAAGTATCCATATGTCCCTTTGATGCAGTGGGCGGCCAAGAAGCCAAAGCTTGCCGGGTAACATAAGGATATCTGAAGGTGACACATGCTGTCATTTGATGAACAGAGATACAAAAGGGTATGCTGGCATTCAACACATTGGCCTAGACAACTTGTGATGGCGACCAGGTGGGGGGGGTGTTATCTTAACAGTCTGGAGCTCTAGCAAATTATTTGCTGATAGATGTAAGCAGCTGTTATTCTTAGTAATGGAAAGCAATTAGAAACATCTGTACTCTTGGCTATGACTAATGCCTCCTATCCTCACAGCTCCCATGTGCCAATTGGATATAACTAGATCATCTGAATGGAGCTGGCAGTAGTACACTGCATTATGGACTGATGATTAGTACTGAGCTGTGAAGAACAAGAGGTGAAATGCAGTGCAACGCTACCTTATTGTTACAAGCAGGAAATTATTGCACAAAATCTTTCAAAGTATGATATAGTTACCAAGACATTGATTATTTATATGCATTACTACTATAAAGCTATAACAAATCGTATTAGGCTAAATGATAATTAGTAGGTATGCTTGTCATAATGTTAATTATTTATATCAAAAGATATATATCCCAAGGCTTGTTTTCAGTAAAAAATATTATTTATTAGTATTCAAAATTTAAAAGGTTTACGATACATACTGACCCCACATGGCCCACCTTATGTGTTTCGTACCCTCCGGCACTTAGTCATAGGTGTCTCACCCATGTGGGGTCAGTATGTATCGTAAAACATGGATTTGCTAATTTATTTAAAACTGGACACTTATGTCTCATGACTGACTAGTAATAAAACATATTGCCACTTGGCTGCACAGACATTGCAATCTTAAGCATGCTTATACTGTAATTATTAATTAACAGTCCAACATGCATACTATTTATAAGGTTGATCTAATTAATCTTGTTTTCTATGGAGCCAATTTATTTTTTGTCTAATACAATTCAGGGGTAATGCTTGTTACAAGCAAGAAAACATGCCAAACAGCAACATCTCCTGGATAAAATGATACTCTTATGTATGGGTCTGAATAAAGACACAATCAACAAACACTTCAAAGTACTGTATATGGAATGACTGAACATGTGTCGGCTGCTTCTAAAGCTGTTACTTACCTATTAAAATACCCTAAAAAGCATCTAGCTAGTTGGTGATTCCAACTAAAGACCTGATTTGTCCTTATTGGGCTCGTCAGTGTTATTTTAGGGTTTTCTGATCCGTATGAATTTTCCCTTCAGAAGTCTCTGCCATACTTTGCGCAACTAAATCAGACATTATATCATGATGAATATTCTTGAAAATGTGCAATTATGTCTCGGCAAAAGAACGTTGACGTACCTTAGTCACCTTAGGTCACATATGTATGTATTTATTAGTGATGTTGGTTAAATTGATGGAAATGGCCACTTTTTATTAAAAATGTTTAAGAGAGCAAAATGAAGACAGAGAACCTCTAGTCTATTAGGCCATAAGCCCACACTAAAATAAATGTGGCATGAGCTTCAAATGTTAAAAAAAATGTAAATAAGATATGTTTAATAGTTACAATTTGTAAACATAATCACACTTTATATATGTGAAAAATCCAGAATTTTGACCTTTGCTTATAACTTTTTTGGAATACAGGATATGATGACATAATAATGTTGAGGATGTAGCTTCATTGTTTTAATTCGCCAGTCAGAACCTGGCAAAATAGATTCTGTTGAAAAGCGTAATGAATTGAATTCTCACACTTTGATAAATTAGTGGATTTACGATCGCCTAGCAACACGTGTCGAAAGTTATTCAGCAAAAAGGTCATTTGCTAGTGAAGTGTGATGCTTGTCTTTTAGGAAATAGGCAATGTTGCTGCAAATTATTTTCTGAATATTCTACAGAAAACCACAATTTGCTCTTTAGTAAATGTGCTCCTTTATTGGTTGCAGTTTCAAAATGGTGGAAACCCCTTACTTTTTTAATACACAGTATACCATAAAGCATTATTTCAGTCATTTTATATTCTAGCTGAATTCTATTTCCTCTGCATTTCACATTCTCTGTTTGATTTCATTAAAAACACTTCTTTATGGCTTGTTGCCTAGAAATTTCAGTAAGCAGCATTTAAATGTTGAAACATTTTCGTAAGCAGTCCATATGCCCAGCAATCAGGTTTGCAGAAAGCTTAAGTACATTTTTTAAAAATAATTATTTCATCTTTAATTAAATGGCTTAAATTGTTTGTCAGCTTGATATGGGTGCATATACACAGGTAGATTAATGGCACACTTATACAGAATTAATTACTGGGACACTGTTTCCTGATAAATCTTTGCAAGCAATTCCTGATTTATTGCCTAATTCCTGTCTGTTTTTTGAGTACCCCTCTGAAAATAATTGGTACTGCATCTTAGTAAATTGTTTTGAAACCTCTATATCTCCAGAGCTGATTCCTGTGGTCAATCTCCCTATCATGTGGCAGCCTTCCCTGCAGGTTAACAGAACCTCGATTCCTCAGCTGTGAATCCTCAGGCTAAAGGGTTACGTATATTATTAGCTACATTAGTATCAAAAACAAAACACACACACACACACACATTTTCTCACTGCACAGCTTATTATCCACAAAACAGGGCCCTCAATATAACTGGAAACACGACCCTCACTTCTGTTGGTGGCATCCAAAGCCATTCCTAAAAGCATTAGAATCTGCCATCACAACATAATTTTTGCTGCTTCAAATTAAAGCTTAGTTGCTCTTGACTCTCTCTAGTGCCTTAATCCTTCTTAAGAACTGGGGCTCAAAATTGCACTGTATACTCATGGTGAGACCTTACCAGGGACCTATAAAAAGGCCAAATTATGGGGGGGCGTGGCCTGCATTTGATCCGATTAAGCTGCAAGTCTGGTCACAAAGTCACAAACACAACATGGAGACTTAGCTCCTACTGGATTAAACACCCACAATTAACTGATCCTATACTTAACAGCCTAGAACAGTTTATATCCACCAACTTGCTCGCCTGGTGCCAGGGTTCGGCATGTGGTGGAACGAGTGGATAGATTATTGGGGGGGTGGAGGAAGACCCACCAGTCTTGGTACACTTAGGTACCAATGACAAAGTTAGAGGAGGTGGTGAAGTCCTCAAGGACAATTTTAAAAACTAGGTGTAAAGTTGAGGACAAGGTAATTTTACCTGTGCCATGAGCAACGCTAAGAAGACAGTGGTAGCTGAGGGAGATTAACGCAGAGCTGAGAGATTGGTGTAGGGAGGAGGGTTTTGGGTTCTTGGATAACTGGGCTGATTTCTCAGTCAGCTACAGGCTCTTTGCTAGGGATGGGCTGCACCTCAATGATGATGGTGCAGCTGTTTTGGGAGAGAAGATGGCTAGATGGTAGGAGGAGATTTTAAACTAGGCGTGGGGGGGAGGGTTTAGTAAAAGATTCAGTGGAAGACAGGTTAGATGAGATAGTGGGCAAAGGAAGGTAAGGGGGAGGAGATTTGGTTGGGGTACTGTTAAGAATACTGGAGGTACTGGAGGTGCTGGAGGTAAAATATGATGTGATTGCTGTGGCCGAAACATGGCTGAATGAGTCGCATGACTGGACAGTTAATATCAGTGGCTATACTTTGTTTCGGAGGGACAGAAGCAATAGAAAAGGAGGAGGAGTATGTCTGTTTGTTAGGCAGGATTTAATAGCTTATATAAAGGAGGTTATGTTAGAAAATGAGGGGGCAGAAGTCTTATGGGTGGAGTTCTTCACTAATTGTAAAGAGTCCAGCAAATTGATTGGAGGAGTAGACCCCCTAATGTAAGTGAGGAGGAGGAGGCTAAGCTCCTGATGCAAATAGAAAAGGCTGCTAGTTTGGGTAAAGTAATTATAATGGGGGATTTTAATTACCCAGATATTGACTGGAACAACAGTACTGCCAGATCAGTTAATGGGAACAAGTTTATAAACTTGTTGCATGACAATTTTATGGCAGGAGCCAACCAGAAAAAAATGCTATTCTTGATCTAGTGATCTCAAATGAACCAGAGCTTATAGCAAATGTGCAAGTCATTGAACCCCTGGATAATAGTGACCATAATTTTTCATTTAGGGGCAGATTTACTAAGGCTTGAAGTGAATTTTCAAAGTTAAAAATTTGAATTTCTTTGGGTACTTTTTTGGGTACTTCGAGCATTGAATATGCCTAAATTTGACTTTGATTCGAAGTGAAAATACTTTGACTATTTGACCATTCGATAATCGAAGTACTGTCTCTTAAAAAAAACTTCGACACTTCGCCGCCATAAACCTGCCGAATTGCTATGTTAGCCTATGGAGACCTCCTAGAAGTTTTTAGAAGTCGAAGTATAATCGTGCGATCGTACGATCAGAGTACGATCGCAGGATGTCAAAAATCCTTTTAATTCTACTTCGAATATCGAAGTATGCAATTCGATGGGTAAATTTCTAAGTTTTTTCCACATTGAAATTCGACCCTTGATAAATCTGCCCCCATATGTCGGGTGAAAAAAACAAATATACACTGAGGCAAATTGGAGATGCTTCAGATGGTATGTTTTTTGCCTATCTCTGGATGAGCTGGCAGTTAGGCGGGTCAAAAAAAAAGTTAAAAGGTTGAATTTGATGGACGTGTGTCTTTTTTCAACTTAATTTACTATGTTACTATGTAACTCAGACTCCTCCAGTCCTGATATCATTTGGTATGCTCTGAAAGCCTACAGTATATAAGGGGAGAGTATATTAGTCACATTAAGGTACTCCCTAATATGCTCACCTAACCCGGGGAGACACCTTTGCAACAGGAATCCCCATTGTCAGAATGGCCAACAAAGAAACTCCCACATGCCCTGACCAGATTAACAACACATTCGCGGAATATTACTCTGCCCTCCACTCAACAAAGCTGAATGCTACAGAGTCAGAAAAAGATGATTACTTGCAAGACATAAATCTGCCCAAACTTGAAGATAGAATAATGTTCTAGGCCAATATTTCTGTAATCTTTTGTATGAAGTTTCAAAAGCTCACCTCCTCATAGAAGACAATTATATTTGACAAAATCCGCTGCATGTAAAACTGTTGGCAAAAACTCATAGTTTTAAAATGGATTGTTGTATTTTATGCTGTATCTTATGCCTTATAACCCCTCCAAAAGATGACCAAAAGACCAAAATCCCTCTTTGAATAATGGCACCACATTAGCAATTTGTCAGTCTCTCAGCACCATGCCACACATCAAAGAATCATGTAATATTGAATAAAGTGGTTTGGGCCATTGTGTACATGAAATGCCAGGGCCTATTTTGAATGCCAATCCAGATCTGAATCCATCCTTTTGTTTAGCCCTGTGAAAAGACATACAGGGGAAATGTAATAAAAGTCGCAAAGAGCAAAACAATTCGCACCAATAAGACTAAAAATCCACATCTCGCAATGTAATATTGTTCCTTTAACTGTTATTGCATTGCGAATTTTAATTGCGCATTGCGAATTTTAATTGCGCACTCATAAGAAGTGCTTGAAGGTGTCGTAATCTTTTGGAGCAAACATAACAACTTTTTCAGTAAGAAGTTTTATTACATTGACTGCGCATTGGCGCAAACTATAAAAAACGGTCTTTCATTGTCGGAAGTGGTCGCTAAACAGTTTCCGGGCTCGCAAAAGCTATATTAAATTCGCACAAAGCAAAATTTGTTTGCGCAAAGGCATAACTTTTCGCATTGCAAGGAAAACAGAATTGCAGGCCTATGGTTTAGGCTAGCAGCAGGCAAAGGCAGAGTCCGGTAATAGACAGGAAGTTCAGGGCTAGCTAAGACAGGCATGATGTGAAAGGCAGGCCTACACAGACTGCAAGCGAGCATAGTCGAGAAACAGGCTGGAGTTCAAACTAGGGATTCCATAGCAACAGGAATTGGGAACCAGATGGGGACTGGAGATCAGGAACAAGGAGATGCATGAAGCAGGCTTATAAAGCCCCTTAATTGTAGACTGCTTACACATGGAGGCCCATTTTTTGTGGTATTAGAGCTTTTTGAAACCATGATTAAACTCTCTTTCTCTAAAACCACAAATGTCAGGAAAGTTTTTAAAATATCAAAATATAACAAGCTCGAAAGAAAGAAAATGCTGATTGATTAAAAAAAATATAAATGTCTTTAAAACCTCTAAAAATTAACATTTTTTGGACAACAACAAGGGAAAAAAATCTGAAAGACCTCTAAAAGTCTGAATGGCTTAAAAAGGTTAGTGCAACTCCCATTGACTTCTATAGGACTTTGAAAGCTTTTACTTGGTGAAGTTTTTTGTGGTTTTTACAGTTAATAAATATAAAATTATTAGCAAGGAAGGTGGAGACAAGAGGGTAGCAGTCCAAAAATTTTTTTTCAAAATATCACAAAAAGTTCAAAAAAGTTCATTCCTTCATTATTTGAGTCCATCACAAATGGGTTATAGTGAAAACAAGTCTGGTACACATATAACCTTTTGTTAATTATTGTTAACATCTAAATTAGTAGTTAATCATAATACTTACTAACTGCGGAGTTAGTATGTATTATGATTAACTATTAATCAAAATTCCATTATCCTGAACCTTTCTAAAACAGACTGTCCCTCAGATATCACTTACCGTAAACAACACCACCTTTCATTCCACCACACAGGCACGCTGCCTAGCAGTCATCTTAGACTCTCATCTGTCTTTTTCACCACACATTCAAACACGGCAAAATCTTTCCGTATTCAACTGCGCAACATTGCTTGAATGCGACCCTATCTCAGTTCAGACTCAACTAAAACACTGATTCAGTCTCTCATCATCTCCCGCCTTGATTACTGCAACTTACTCCTCACAGGTATTCCAACAAGTCACCTTTCACAACTCCAATCTATTCTAAACGCGGCCGCTAGACTCATTCATCTAGCTCGCCGCTCAACATCAGCTGCTCCCATATGTATGTCCCTTCACTGGCTCCCAATCTCTTCTAGAATCAAATTCAAATTACTTACACTCACATTCAAGGCCCTTAATAATGAAACTGCTCCCTATATTTCATCTCTAATCTCCAAATACACTCCTTCACGAAACCTACGCTCTGCTTCTGATCTTCGCCTCACTTCTCCTCTGGTCACTTCTGCCCATTCTCGTCTACAAGACTTCTCTCGGGCTTCTGCTTTTCTCTGGAACTCTCTGCCACAAGCTGTCAGACTTTCTCCTTCCTTCCAATCTTTCAAGCGCTCCTTAAAGACCCATCTGTTTAAAGAGGCCTATTCAATGTACCTTAATTAATCATTGCTGTATCAAAAATGACAAATTGTTTATACAATCCTAATGTCTCAATTGTACCCTAACCTTTTAGTTTGTAAACCCTATTGTATTCTGTAATCCTTGTCTGTTATCCACCATTTATTCCCTGTTTGCTATAACTGCAGTAAAGCACTGCGTATCTTGACAGCGCTATAGAAATAAATGATGATGATGATGATGATGATTATCCTGAACATACTCCACAAAGAATTAGCCACAGACTACAGTCACAATACAGGGCAATACTTCTCTATACCACATAAACTTGATACACTTGCATTTATTTTAATGTTGGGCCTATTTGTATTATATATATTGCAGCTATTAAATTAAATATTACAGTTCTTCGTAAACTACTATTTATAATTACTTGCTGATATATTTTACCCTAAGTATAACTTATTCTCCTTCTTAGTTCTTCACCTTGTTTGCAATTGTTTTTGCTTTGCCAACCTTAATTAATTCAAGCTGTTTTTCTTAATTTTCTGGATAGCATTACATATCCAGAAGGAAATTGTCTCAAAGCTCTTTGCCAAATAAAAGGTTCTATCCCTGCCAACTTTTTACATGCTGGGTAGGGGCAGAATAGTTGATTGACAAGTCTGTAATATTTTTCAGCTTCCTAAAATGTGTCTAGTGCTTGTTTATGGTTTTCACCTATTAAACTGCCTTAGCATCCACATGGGAAGATGATTAAGAGACCTGGATTAGATTGCACTGCATGATGTGCTGTTTTATATTAAATGTGAAAAGTGAACCAGCCACAGAAAAGGCATGGGGTTTAAAACCTGTTCTGCCTCTGTTTCTTGTGCATCAGAACCCCTTCCATTTCACAGCACCATTATATTCTGTTTAAATTGAAATTATACCAAGCAATCCTGAATACTAAAAGCAATAATCTTTAAAAAAATTATTTTCATTTCATTCAGAGTAATAACTTGACAATTTGGTCACCAGCCCTGGAGCCAATGGCTTGGGAAAACATGATAACTCCCAATTTTTATGAATAAACACACAATGTTGATGGAAATATTAAATACAATTTAAGCAGTACTGGGTTGCTAGTGGCTGAAATTCTGGAGCACATGACAAGGGGACTCCTCAATTTGACCTTTCGCCTTGAGCTATCCCACTGGACCCCATTATTACATACCTTAATGAACAAGAGATCCCTACTACGCTGCAGCCAACATGAGAGAAGTTCAGCAGCCCTGCTGTCGGACCTGCATCTGCAGTGTGTCAGTGATAGGAAATCCGAGCAGGCTGCCCCCTAGCACAAGCAGTAGTAGCGTCTGTATCAATCAATCCACCGTGCAGTCACAGGAGCAAATCTCCTTTCTCCCCCTTCTAAACTTACCTGTGCAGTACTCTGGCAAGGTCCTACCACCATAACGTGCCCAACTGAAAAGCTTCAGTTGGGCTCGCCCCACCAATCTTAATGTTAATTTTTTAATAAATAATTACATAGAAAATAAATTAAAAACACAAATAGTCATAAAACATACAACACTGTTGATTTATCAAACAAACCATACCACAGGATGGAATAAAATTGGTTAATGGCCTTATGATATACATATTTTTTAATATTCTATGTGTACAAAACATAAATAGATTCCTTTTTTAAATACTTTAAAAAAATAATGACTGTGTGAAACTGCCTGCAAAGCCAGCCACCCTCCTCTGGATGTATTTTGCTTGGGTAAGTTAAAACCTCCAGCCACAAGTGTCCAGCTCAGAGGGTAAGGCCAACCAACCCCTTTCCCATGCTACTACCTTAGCAACCCCTCCCAACTACATAGACCTCCCTCCAGCCGCAAGTGCTCAGTTTAGATGGCCCAGCTTAGAGGGTAAGGTCTCCCAACCACTTTGCCTAAAGTCTTTATATCATGGTCACTGTAGTGACAATTAATCATAAAGATAACTGATAACCCTGTCATGACTGGGACGGGGGCCAATAATTTCTCGCTTGCGTGTACTCTCATCGCCCTCCCCCAGTAACCTATGAACTAAAACCTAGGGATTCCTATGAGAGTGATAGTAACCTAAGTAACCCTAAAAGTATTTCTGGTCGTTAGATGCTCATTGGAACAAATTTCCAGCAATGCATTAATGTTACTGTAAATGTGACCTAAATGTGCTAGCTAATTACTACGTTACCTTATTCCACCAAGGGTAGCATAACATATGCAGGACCCATAGTAGAAGGCCACCAGCTGCATGTGCCTTCCAGTATGGTGGGTAAGCCCAATTGTATGCTTCGACCCAGGTATCTCAATGAACCCACCATGGGCCACTGTAGCCCACTGTATGCAGGAACCAGGTAACACTTGCAGGATCCATCGTACCGACAACCAGCCTCTTGTGTCCTCCAGCATGGTGGGTACAGCTGATTGTATGCTTCGACCCAGGTATCTCTATGTAACATAACACCTCCCACAGACCAACGCTCTTAGAGAGGAAGCATCCAACCATGGGCCACTGTAACACATTCATGATCCATGCACACTTGCATGATCCACCATGCCAGCCACCAGCCCCCATTTTTCTCCAGCATGGTGGGTATGCCAAATAGCATGGTGGTTATGCGAGATTGCATGCTTTGACCCAGGTATCTTGATGTAATGAAATACGTTACAGAAAGGAAACATCCAACCATGGGCAACACATGCATGATCCATGCAACACATGCAGGATCCCCGTACCAGCCACCAGCCGCTTGTGTTCTCCAACACAGCTTAACACGCTGTGGAGACCAGTGCTCCGACAGTGCTTCCATGCTGTGGAGTCCCGCGCTCTAGCAGCAGGTCAGTGTCACAGCCAGGATTTCTATAAAATACAGAGAGTACCCCTTTTTGGGCCTCAGTGTGACTTCCATGCTGCCTGAGTGACTACCGTGTGAATGGTTGCTGTAAAACAGCATATAAACAGCAAGGGACTAACATCCCCCCAAAGCTAGCAATTAGTGATGGACGAATGTGTATATACTGCAGCTAATAATCTTATGTAAAAGCAATAGCTCTGCCACACGTTCCATGACAAACTCACAGGGGGAACTGTCTTAACCTTAGAACTACTTTAGCCTATGCATCAAATACGAGTGACAGTGTTCAGCCACTATAGGGTATGACAGGGCAACTGGAATGTTGTACAAATAAATAAATATATATATATATATTTATTTATTTATTTATTTATTTATATATATATATGACTCATGTCAATAAAGGCCAGTAAAATTAGAGATGAGACTCTGAAGACAGGCTACAATAACAATATCTATAGAAATACTGCCCGCCGCTCTCTTTGTATAGTCCAACTACAGCTCTCAGTATACTCTAATGAGTTGCAGTCGCAGCAGCTCACTGTCACAGGCTGGATTTCTATACAATACAGAGGGTGCCTGTTTGACCAAGGCTGACATCCCTGCTGCCTCAGTTACTAAAGTGCGATTAACTGCTGTAAAACAGCAAATAAACAGCAATAAACTAACAAACAGCGGCCCAAATAATTCTACCCCCCTACAGCCAGCAGTTTACTGAGGAGTTAATGTGTATCTACTGCAGCTAATAACATTATATTACAGAGAGAGCTCTGTCTCATGTTAACTGCTTCTTCTCTCGACATCACATCCTTCTCTTACTCTGCCCATGGGCCTGGCCATGTCCTGCTTTAACTCATTCCTTCTCACCTAAACACAGCTACATGTGCTTCTGCACATCTCTGACCTAGACCAGTATAATTTGGCTGCTGGTTATTCGGATCCCTTGTCATGCTGCCCCTGCGCTTACAGCTCCTGGGCTTTCCCAAGCAAATTATATATTTATTTTATTTAAATGTTTTCCACAATATTACGTTTTGGTTTATTAGTCCATATTAATATTAATGATGAATAAGTCAAAGAAAACAGCAGATTATGACTCATTTACAAACATTGGTGCTTGACTACCAGTTAGAAACTTAATTTTCTATGTGCAATTGCATTGGTTCAGTTTCGCAAGTCCTATTATGCCAGACCTGGAACAACACAATTTGTAATAAAATATCTCAATATTTATTGGCCACTACACAGCTATTAAGAGCTAATGTTATCTACAAGATGGTTCCCCATACCATCATTAACCTCATAGTTATTCGTAGGCCATTCTTTGTTTTGTTCAAACCTAAAGATGTAGTTAAAAGATGGATTATCATATCATATTACTATTGTCCATTGTTCAAGTGATCCAGGATGTGTGCCTTTGTGCACAGCAAATCTTCCATAAATCCTTATAAAACTCAAAGGGCCATATTTACTTTGCTGGCAGGATAATACACCATACATCTCCAGGCTTCTCCGTGTAAAAGCAGAGTAATAAATGGTGTAAAAGTTTTACAGGTTTTTTTTATAGTTTTTTTATAGTGACTTCTGCCGGAAGCAAGTAAAATAGGGGCAACAAATCTGGGGTTCGCATGGGATAACATTACACTTACTATGTGATACTTTACACAGCTTTTTACACCATTTTTTTTTGCAGCATAATAAATATGCCCCAAAATGTATGTAGGTTTGTAAGACTGGGTAACAATGTAGAGGAGACTTTCTCCCAACCTTTCTGCTTTCAAAATATCTTTTAGAACACACTTATTTAGAGAATTCTACTCTCAATCTGTTTAGCTACCAAGTGATACCATATGCTACATCTCTCACTTTGCTTATTTCTGATCTTGCCACTCCCACACCTTGGGGAAAATGTACTTATGGTCGAATATTGAGGGTTAATTATCCGCGTACATGTTCCCCCAAGTGGTGGGAGAAAAACTTGCCAAGAAGGTTCAGCTGGGAAGGATGGCAGGACCTTTTAAAGTTTCGCCACTTGTCAATTTGAGAATTTCCCCATTAGACATGGTCCCAAAAAAGGAGAATGGCAAATTTCGTATGATTCATCATTTGTCTCACCCAAAAGGGGAATCAGAGAACGACGAGATCGACAAAGATCAATGTTCGGTCACTTATACTTCTTTTGATAAAGCAATTGCATTGGTGAGAAAGGCAGGTCGAAGGGCACTTATGGCAAAGACGGATATCGAATTGGCTTTTCGCCTGCTACCGGTTCACCCCGACTCTTTTCATCTATTGGGCTGTTCTTGGGAGGGAAAAATATATGTCGACAAATGTTTGCCCATGGGTTGCTCCATTTCATGTTCATATTTCGAGGAATTTAGCACGTTCTTAGAATGGGTGGTTAGGGAACAAACTACATCCCAGGTGGTTATCCATTATTTGGATAATTTTCTATTCGTCGGCCCACCGGAATCCCCTCAGTGTGCCTTTTTGTTGCAGATGATGGAAACTATAGCCAAAATGTTCGGTGTCCCCTTAGCTCCCGAAAAAATTGAGAGCCCTCGGCCTATTATTAAATTTCTAGGCAAGCAGATCAACACATTGGAAATGGTTTGTCACTTGCCCCAGGACAAATTGGAAGATTTGTGCCAGGAGATAGGAAGGGCACAGTCCCAAAAGAAGTTGTGGCTGCAACAAGTTCAATCCCTGGTAGGCAAACTCAATTTTGCATGTGGGATTATTCACCATGGGGTGAAATGCCCCCATCATTTTGTGCGCATGAGCAAGGCAGTCAGGGATGACTTGGAGGTGTGGGATTCCTTTTTACACTCCTATAATGGTAGGTTGTGCTGGCAAAAAGAGGCGGCACACAATATACAGTTAGAGCTTTACACTGATGCGGCAGGATCCATTGGCTATGGGGCAATTTTTGGAGGTCATTGGAGTATAGGGACTTGGCCTGACGGTTGGAAACAGGAAGGGCTGATGAAGAATGTAGCCTTCCTGGAGCTTTTTCCCATATTAGTGGTGCTGGAGTTGTGGGGGGCTATGTTGGCCGATAGACAGGTCATATTTTGGTCGGATAATATGTCAGTGGTTCAGGCAACAACTTAACCGCTTCTTCGGAGCCAGTATTAAGATTACTCGGGTTTCTAGTGCTGGGTTATTTAAAGCGGAACATGTGGATTAAGGCAAAACATGTACCAGGTGTTAAAAATGTCTTTCTCGTTTGCAGTGGGAGCGGTTCAGACAGTTGGCGCTGGAGGCGGATTCAGAGGGAGAAGTTTGTCCAGCTTACTTGTGGACACTGGGTTCGGGAACATGGCGAGGTTGGTGAGGCATTCTGTGACCCCGGTACGTGGTTGAAATATTGCACCATATGGGAAGAATGGGTGTCGTTCCAACAACGGTATGTTATTGGCAATGAGGTGGAAGGAGTTACCCACTCATCGTTGGCATAGGTTGAGCATTTGTGTGCACAAGGGTGCTCGGCAGTGACAGTAGCGGGAAAATTAGCTGAGGTTTCCTTCGGCTTCAGAATGTTTGGCTTGAGGGATTGGACAAAGGATGGGTTCATTAGACAGGTGGTTAGGGGTTTAAAAAAGACCAGGCAGCAGAAGCCTCAGAGGAGGCCTATTACTTTTGAAAAGTTAAAGGAGTTGGTTGTAAAGTTGGGGGACATATGTTCGGGAGGATATGGGTTATTTTGAGCAGCTTTTGTGCTGGCTTCCTATGGGGCATTCAGAGTGGGTGAGCTAGTCTCGATGAACAAAACTGACCCGGGGGGATACTGGTGTCAGATTGTAGGATAGAGCGGGAAAGATTGTGTTTGAAGTTAAGGAAGTCGAAGACTGACCCGTCGGGAAAAGGACATGATATATGGCTGGGGTCAGCGGTGGGGACGTGGTGTTGCCCGCTAGCAATTTACCAACAGTTCATGGAAGTACGCCCACCTGTAGGGGGACCGCTCTTGCTTCACCAGGATCGGTCTTACTTGACAAGATTCCAATTCCAGGCAATATTAAAGGAAAATTATACCCCCAAAATGAATACTTAAGCAACAGATTTTTTAAAATGGCAATTTTCTATTTATGATTACCCAATGGCACATACTACTAAAAAAGTATATTATTATGATAATGGTTCATTTACATGAAGCAGGGTTTTACACATGAGCTGTTTTATTCAGTATCTTTTAATAGAGACCTACATTGTTTGGGGGGTATAGTTTTCCTTTAAAGAAGTGTGCATTGAGCTTAGGATGGGATGGTGATAGTTTTAAATCATATTCATTCAGGATTGGGGCTGCAATAGAGGCATCCAACTTGGGGTTGCCAGCGGCAACCATCATGGGAATATGGGGTTGGAGATCAGGCAGGTATAAACTGTATGTCCGCCCGCAGCATTAATGTGTTTATTGTTTTTTGGCTTCCACCAAGTCCGGTGTCGATATGGAATGCGGTTCACTCTTATATACATTGGGCTGCTCTGCGATCTGCTTCCCAGGTTTACAAGAAGCAATTGGGATTTCATCGCTCCAAGGCGTCGGTGAGATGGCTTGGGTTTCGTGGTTTAACTTGGGGTAGGTTGTTGCCTTTATTATCCCGTTACGCGGAGTTTCCCAGCTGCCCCAAGTCATGTGGCTTGTGCTCTGGTAAACTTCAATCACTCTTTACTGCCGTACTGCAAGTTTTTTCTCACTCCAAATGCATTAAAGTTAATGGGTGTTTTTTCCCATGGCAACTTTTTTGCTGCAGAAATTTTTTTTCACAGTTTTAGGAAAAAAATTGCTGATGCAAGTATGTCTACCTAAAAAAAATTGATCTTCACTAATATTAATATAATACACAAAAGCCATGAATATCTTGTAAATTATATCCTTATAAACGGTGAGTTCTGATGTCATCAGTTATAAAATGTGAGTTCTGATGTCATTTATGTCAAATGACTCCCTAAAACTTTTGTATTATAATAAATAAAGTACCCCCAGTTGCAAAATACGAGGATATTAGGAGTTACCTCAGCGTTCCATGACCTGTATAAGAACACTCGGCCTTCGGCCTCGTGTTTTTAAATTGTCATGAAACTCCTCTGTAACTTATAATATCCTTATATTTTACAAGAGGGGGTACTTTATTCACTATATAATAAGCAACAAATATGGTGACATTTGGTTTTCATCTCAAGTGAGGACACTTTTCATGCTTGCACTGGGGATAAATGGGTCATAATTTTATTGCTGTCAGTGACATAGTAAAGAAATTAGCTGCAGTTCAGATGCAAACAATGGTAACTAGTGTATTTATACTAGCAATGTGCCAAAAACAGGATTTCTCTTAAGGAGAAATAAACCCTAGCCCCCCTTCACTGCCGCTCCATTGCTCTCCCTCCAAGCTCACTCCCTGCAGTATATATTCCTTTTAAAAGTCTGCCTGTCTCCTTGACCGCTGGGAAATCTTCGGTCAGTCTTCTTATCCTCTTCTGTTGTTGCTGATACAGATCATGAGCATGAGAAACTTATTCAGGACATAGATTGAAATGTGCATGCTCCTCTAATATCCATGTCGCTGCTCTACAGAGGGTCAGAAGCAGACAGAAGATGGTGCCTTTGAACTCTGCTTGCACAACGCTGTAGATTTATAGCAGGTCAGCAGATGGCAAACTTTTTAAAAGGAATAGATGCTATGGGCAGGGAGCTTGGAGGGAGTGCAATGGAGCAGGAATTGGAAGGGATGTAAGGGGCTAAGGTTTAGTTCTCCTTTAACTAAATCTGAGCATTTGTTACAGTATTCTGCTAAATTTAATTAGCAAAGAAAAATAGCACAATAAGGTGTGCCGTTCGTGGTTACTGAATCTCTGCTGTGCTCAATAAATTAACTAACTATAACTAGCGATGAGTGAATTTTTTCACCAGCCATGGATTTCGCCATCTGTACATTTTTCTGTGAAACTGCAGTAAAATGATAAGCTTGCAGCAACAAAAAAAGTCATCAAGACAAAAATGTTGCTAAGACAAAAATGACCCCATAACAAAAATGCCCATTGTCTTTAATGCATTTGGACAAAAAAGTCGCCATAAGAAAAATGCCTAGTGGACCTGTCACCCAGACACAAAAAGCTGTATAATAAAACTCCTTTTCAAATGAAACATGAAATCCAATTTTTATTTTTTATTAAGGCATTCATAGCTGTTGTAAGCTCATTTAAAAATCTCAGCTGTCAATCAAATATTGTCTGCCCCTCCTCTATGCCCTGGGCATAGAGGCGGGGTAGATAATTACTTTCACTTTCCATTCAGCACTTCCTAGATGTCACTGCTCTCCCCACATTCCCCCATTCTTTTTACCATTTAAATGTGTAGCCAGAGCATGGGGATGGACATCGAGTCCCCCATTCTGGTGCACAAACAAGATTCAGAGATGATACAAGACTTGCCTTAATAACAGCCTGCACAAAATGCCTGCTGCCTACTTGCTATAATTTTGAAATCCAAGACTGAAGGAAACAAGATTCAAATAATATATACAGTGTAATTAACGTTCGTTTTGCTTGACTAATGTGATAAAATAGGATTTGAATATTTTTTTTGGGTGACGGTTCCCCTACTGCATTTGGACAAAAAAAAAACGCCCTTTGACTTTAATGCATTTGGAGTGAGAAAAATAGTTTTGCAGTTTTGCTAATTTTTGGAAGTTTTGCTAATTGTTGAGGGAAGCAAAATGGGACAGATTTGCTCATCACTAACTATAACCACTGTAATTTATTATTTGTATCTTAAAGGTGTTTAGTAATCATATAATTAATTGTACAAGCTCTGTTAGATTCTGTCACATTAGAAGTTCAGATTTTATATTTATATAGATAATAAGCATAACACATTGATTAACTTTCATCAGTTAAGCCTCCTATATTATATTTTTATTCTCACTGTTAAATCAGCCATAGGTATTTAAACTACAAGTGTAGTAAATGTTAATGAACCATTCCGATAAAGGATAATTGATCCTGCTTTGTCTTGTGGGACAGGAGCTCAGATCCTGTGTATATTTTTAGAATCCTTTTTATGACAGGGCCTAAAGGATTTAGAAACATTCACTAGTTTCTCGAATGTTACATTAGGCCTCATTTACCAAACAAAATCATATACATAATTGCACATATTTAAAGGAATACTGTTGTGGGAAAACATGTTTTTTTCAAAATGCATAAATTCTGAACGGAAACACAGTTTTTTAAAACAGCAACCAGATTCTTTTTATATTTAATTTTAAAATCTGGCATGGGGGCAGACTTACTATGGTTAGAAAGTTAAATTAGAATTTTAAATTTTTTGGGGGGGTCAAAACTCACAAATTCGAATTTAAAACCACCAACTCGAATCTGAATTTGAATGTGAGGTTTATCACCCCTCGAACCTACAGTTTTGATTTGACTATTCTCCCCAAAAAAACCTGCCGAGTTCATCTAGAAGTCAATGGCAGAGGTCCCTTGAACTATTTGAAGATGTTAATAGTATTGATGAGCCAAATTATTGCCAAGTTTGCTTTGAAAATGATGTCCCATAGTCTCCAATGGGAGAAAAAAAATGTGGTGTGCCAAAAAAGTGCAAAAGTCTGGGAGGGAAACTCTATTTGAATTTGATTCGAATATGATTCAAATTTTTGGGTCGGGATATTTGATTGAATTTTAGACATTCTAATGATTTATCAGAGTTTAAAAATCTTCACATTACTCTAAAATTTGACCTTTGATAAATAACCCCCATACTGTCAGTTTCCCAAGTGCCCTCAGGTCATGTGACTTGTGCTCTGATAAACTTCAGTCACTCTTTCTTGCTACACTGCAAGTTGGAGTGATCACCCCACTCCCTACCCTCCCCGGCAGCCCATCAATAGTCTATCAAAAGAACAATGGGTAACTACATATATAGAAGCTACATGACACCTCTGCTGAAGGATTTGTTTACATTGCTAAAGGTTCTCCCTAAAGCCACCTAGTGGTAGATATGAGAACAGCACCAAAACACGAAGACCCTGTTTAAAAATCTTCACATTACTCTAAAATTTGACCTTCAGTCACTCTTTACTGCTACACTGCAAGTTGGAGTGATCAGCCCACTCCCTTCCCTCCCCAGCAGCCTATCAATAGTCTATCAAAAGAACAATGGGTAACTAAACATATAAAAGCTACCTGACACGCTGAAAAATTTGTTTACATTGCTAAAGGTTCTCCCTAAAGCCACCTAGTGGTAGACATTAAAACAGCACCAAAGCAGGAAGACCCTGCTTTTTCCTGTTTGGGTGCTATTCTCATGTCTACTACTAGGTGTGGCTATGAAGAACGACCTAGGTCATGGTGAAATACAATGAGAAGGGAAGAAACAATAGCTGTCTCAAAGCAGTTCCATCCTGAAGTGTTGGCTCCTTCTCAAAGCTTAGAATCAGGCACAATGCACTGAGATAGCTGACTCCAAACCAATATTACAGCTAAAAAAATGCATTTGTTAGTTCATAAATAACATTTTAAATAGTAAAGTTATTATTTGCCATGTAAACAGTGTAATTTAACCATTTAAGAGATCAAAGGATTAAAGTGCCACAGATCGTAGATTCTACGGTCTGCAGCACTTCCGGATTTGCGAGCGGAGGAGCAGCTGTTAGAGCCGCTCGCTCCGTTCACCGTTTATACACGATCCCCTGCCCCTAGGCAACGAGCGCGATCGCCCAGGGGCCCCAAAGCAGCAGCAGGGATGCGTTTCCTATGTGCCCTGCTTCTGCCTGCACTTCTCCCCAGCTCCGCCCCACCCTGCCTGATTACCATTGGAGCTGGAGATCTGCTGCGTGGGGCCCTTTCTCATCGATCTGATGCATCTTCCCCAGGTTAGTGTAACATTTACACACACAAAAACACACAAACACACCAACACACACTTATTACAGTAATATACACTTACAGTACATTCACACTTACACACACTCACACATAAATTTTTGGGGATTGGGGGGACACACACACTAACAGCACACTTGCACACGCAGACATAACATGCAATTTACCCGTTAAGCACACGCATACAGATGCAGCCACATTGGTTTGTCTGTTTGACACAGAATAACTAAACACAGATATCCCATTTATCTCATTTAACACAGAAAACTGCGTCACAACATGCCATCTAATTAAAGCATTCACCATTGTGAACAATGGT
This sequence comes from Xenopus petersii, assembly GCA_038501925.1. NCBI lineage: Eukaryota > Metazoa > Chordata > Amphibia > Anura > Pipidae > Xenopus > Xenopus petersii. The sequence continues at coordinate 106,317,030 of CM076672.1, forward strand.
GCTTTGGTATGCTAATGAAAAGGTTAAATGCATTAAATGAGTTAAGATGACTTTAGATAACACAGTTTCTTCAATTAACCCTGAGTCACGACGCATTTAACTCACAAATCTAAGTGGCTTCATCTGTATGTACATATATGGCTTTGTGGCTTTTTTTTTTCTTATTGCATCGTCTCTTTTTTGGCTAAAAAAAATGTTTTATTGCCGTTGCGAATAGCGTATTCGCTAACTGTACTGTGCAATAGCTTTTGTATGTTATTTCGGTGATTATATTGCAATTTTGGGGATTATGGTGCATTTTTAGCCATTTTATTGAATTTTTAGCCATTGCATTGCATTGCATTTTCAGCTCTGCATTTGTGTTATTCACTTGTTTCTGTCTGTATAATCGATTTGGCCAAGCTAAAATATTCAAACGGTAAAAAAAAAAATTCTGTCATAGAAGTGTACAGCATTTTCAATTTTGACATAATATATCTTAGTTTGCATAAAAGTACATCACAGTACAAAACACAAATGAAAGTTATCCCCTGTTAACAATCACTTATAATATGTTATCTTTTAGTTGAAGATCTTATACTGCTGTTTACACAAGAATCTGGAAGCAGTATAAGAACAAATAACATATAACTCAACATGGCTACACGTACAAATGAGTTTCTGAGTGCAAGAAATAACAGAATACCCTGGTCAGATAGGGCAAGGTGGTTCGCATAGTAATCTAGATTTAGTTGGCAAGACATAAAGAAATTAGTATGGGAAGCTAAATGTATCAACTAGAGATCACTTTCTGGGTGACATCCCAATTACTCCATAGGCTATTAAAGCTGTCTACTGTGTCATTACGTAGGGCCGTTAAAAAGTCCATCCTTCTTACATAGCGGATCTGATTTAACAACTCTTGTTCTGATGGTGGAGATGTCCCTTTCCACTAACTGGCTATGCAGCATCTAGCTGTTGATAGAATAGAGTTTGCCAGTCTCTGCAGTGGAGTTGTGATCCCAGGTATCTTATCCCCTAAGACAAATATAATCGGATCTTTGGGTATAGTCGACAAAAGCACTTTGTTCAACCATTTACTCACATTTACTCAAAGATTCCCAAAGATTCCCAAAAGTCTATAAGCTAGTAGTCCAGAATATGTGTAAAATATTACTACATCTCCAACATATGGGGGAGGAATTTTGAGGAAACAATTTATTCAGCAGTGCCGGGTGTATGATACTAGCGCATTTGCAATTTGTATATATTTTCTTTTATAATAGTGCATATAGGACTTTTTGTTGCATTCTCCCACATTCTCTGCCATCTAGGCAAATCTATTTTACATTGCAGATCAGCTTCCCATTTTTTCATGTAGGTATGGGAATGTGTTTCCAAGTTAGTCATGTTTAACAGATAGTACCACCTTGATGTCAATCCTCTTTGAAAGTAACCTAAACGGCATAGTGCTGATAATGGGAGGGAGTATGCCCTTAGGAACATTAGTCAAAATAAAATGTCTCAGTTGAAGATAACGAAATCTCGAGAGGTTACTCTACCCTGTGTCCAAGTTACAGTCTTGATAACTTTTTATCTTCCTAGTAAGTGGATGAAATCTGGGTTACCCCAAAGAGGCAACAGTGGTAGTGTTGTAGGTAAAAGTTTATGTTTTGCTATCGTACATTGCCACAATGTTAGCGTATGAAACGTCGGCCTTAATAGAGTAGGGTAGCATGGAGGTTTATGTGTAGTCCACAGGTAATATGCCAAATGTGGAGTATTACAGTATGATAATTCTAAAGATGCCCACTTAGTGCGTGGAATATAGTCAACCCAATCCATTGCTTGTTCAAGTTGTGCAGCTTTATAATAATTTATTAAGTTTGGGATTGCCAGTCCTCCCTGCGTCTGATGGGCGAACATTGTGTGATGTGCTATACTTTGTCTTTTACCTGCCCAGTTATACGTATGCCACGTTTGGAGATCCCGTTTTAAGGCTATCAAAAGGGGAACATAGTTTTGTTTATATAAGGTACTGTATTCCACTGTGAGCTTAATACCTAAGTATTTGACATATTCCAAAGGCCAGCAATATGGGAAATTAATCTGCAAAAGTTTTAAGTTTGATCCCATGATGTGCAGAGAAAGTGCCTCAGACTTATCATGGTTAACTTTATACCCTGATAGGTTTCCATAGCTCTCTAATATCTGGTGAAGATTTGGCAAAGAAGTTTGCAGAGAAGTAAGCATTAACAACATGTCATCTGCGTATAATCCTATCTTATATGTCAGTGTCCCAACTTTAACTCCAAAAATCTAGGGAGATTGAAGTATGGCTGCTGCTAGAGGCTCAATACATAAAGTAAACAAAAGTGGGGATAAGGGACAGCCCTGTCATGTACCATTACCTATGGCTGTGACAAGTGAAGCTTTACCTGTGCTGACGGTGTTTAGTAAAGCGAGTGCAGAGCTGAAATAAAGGGGCCCTGGAATCCCATACTGTGTCATGTCTGAAACATAAAACTCCACCTCAAGCGATCAAATGCTTTTTCTGCGTCTAAACTAAGCAGAATTGATGGTATCTTATGTTTGTTTATATAATCAGTTATCGTTATTGCTCTACGGATGTTATGACTTGCTTTTCGTTCTAGAATGAAGCCCACTTGGTCTGAATCTATTAACTTTGGAAGGATTAGGTTTAAGCGAGATGCTAGTAATTTGGTGAATATTTTCAGGTCAGAGTTAAGTAATGCAATAGGACGATAGGGTTAAATACGAGTTAAGCACTGTATTAGGTATTGGTAAACCTGTCATCCATTCGTTAAATAATGGAACCATGTGTGGTGATAATAAATCCTGAAATGTTTTATAGTAGCTATATGGCAGTCCATCTGGACCAGGCGATTTATTTGCCGGCATACCCTTTAATACCTATAGGAGCTCTTCAGTGGCAACCAGTCTGTTAAGGGATTCCAAGTCTATTGGGTTTAGTTTAGGGAGATTGGCTTTAAGGAGAAATTCTTTTTGCTTCTGCATTAGTGTTTCATCGTCCCCTGTGGGAAATAAATTATACAGCTGGGTATAGTAATTTTGAAACGCTTTGGCAATGTCTTGCGGTGCACTGACTAGCCCTCTGTTAGTACGGATAAGTTGTGGAGTTTGGAGAGCCTGCTTAGTTCTAAGCTTATTTGCCAATAATGTGTGTGCTTTATTGGCTTTTCCATAATATATCTGTCTGTACATATTTAACAGTTTATCAGCATCCGCTATCTTCAAATCTCGCAATGCATTTCGTAGAGAAATTAATTTAGACAAGGTACGTATTGTTGGGTGATTAGCCTGTCTTTTTACTTCATTTTGTAGAGCAGTCGTGATTTGGTCTTATTGAAGAGCTTTGTTTTTCTTAAGAGAGGAAGAAGAGGCTATGCATACTCCCCTCATGACAGCCTTATGAGCTTCCCAAAGTGTATTTTGCGAAGACACAGAGGGTTTGTTAATAAGAAAATATTCTAACAATTTAGCAGCTATGTTTTCCCTAATGGCTGGAGACTTCAACAAATGGTCATTCAACCTCCATTGATTTTTGTGGGTATGTAGTTTGGTCGTCTGAATGATCAGTTCTATCGGAGCATGATCCTCCCAAGAAATAGGATGTCATTTAGTTGTGTAAGATAGAGAGGTAAGTGGAGACGTTAAAAAAATATAATCTATTCTAGTGTGCACTTTATGTGCATGCGAATAGAATGTAAACTCTCTAGAAGAGGGATTTTGGATCCTCCATACATCTTGTAAATAATAGGAACGCAATAGAGTGCGGAACTGAGCAGAATTGCGATCAGTGATTGAGGGCGGTAAAGATTGATGGAGGGCTTGCCTATACCTGGACAGGGAATGAATCATGTTGAAATCTCCAGCCACTATCATATTTACATTATTAAGTGAAGCATTCTTTAACAGTACTTTTTTTAGGAGAGCTTACGGTCTCTTATTTGGTAACTATACATTTAGCAGGTAAAGCAATAAATCCAGCAGCACTCCGATATATGAATCAATTATTTATTCATGCCATTAGCAGAGCGACGTTTCGGGCTATTCCAGCCCTTTATCAAGCTAAATGCACTGTATAACAACACACTTAAGTAAGTGATTTGCGGGGAGGGGTTACAACTTGGTTCCCACCTCCCAGTGTGGGACTCAATTCCCAGCATTCCCAGTGAGACAATGCAAAAAATTAGTGAATCATATACAATAATAGTGAATAATATAAAGGCAGTAACTGTTAAAACATTTATATTATAACAAATGTTAAAACAGTCATATTGTAGCAAATGTTAAAATGTAAAGTTTTAAGTATTCTTAAAATTCAAAAAATTCAAAGAATCCAAAAAAGTCCAAAAGAATAGTTTGATTCCAACACAGTCCAACGATAATCCGTGTGTTGTGCAATTGTGTCCATTGACATTGATATTTAAACACTTACATATTTATTCTCAACATCTGGAGTGCTGAGTAGCTACAGTTCGTCCTTCACTTTCTGTGTTGTCTCCCCAACATATGCTAATACACATGGGCATTTTATTAAATAAATAACAAAAGTTGAATTGCAAGTGTAGTAATTTGTAATATTAATTCTCCGTCCAGTATGTGGGTGTGTAAAAGATTGCCCTTTTGTGATATTATTACAGTTAGCACAACTCAAACAAGGGAAAGTCCCCATCTTGGGGGGTCCCAAAAATCTTTGTGTACCTTTTGCTGTAGGACCAACATCTGCTTTTATAAGTAACGTATATACTCGAGTATAAGCCGACCTGAGTATAAGCCGAGGTACCTAATTTTACCTACGAAAACTGGTAAAACGTATTGACTCTAGTATAAGCCTAGACACAACTACAGCCCTGTCTCCCAGCAGCGCACATTCTGCCAAAGCGACCCCCCCCAGTGATCAACCGGACTTCTTTGCAAAGTTGATTGTGACAGAGAATTGCAAAACGGATTGTCCCACTCTCCCACTACCATGTCCAGAGGGTGCTGTGTGATATTGCCATCACTGTTAATCTTTGGTATAACCAACAGAGGGCGCTGTGTGATATTGCCATCACTGCTAATCCTTCATATAACCAACAGTGGGCACTGTTTGATATTGCCATCCCTGTTAATCCTTCATATAACCAACAGAGGGTGCTGTGTGATATTGCAGTCACTGCTATTCTTTAATATAACCAACAGAGGGCGCTGTGTGATATTGCCATCCCTGTTAATCCTTCATATAACCAACAGAGGGTGCTGTGTGATATTGCAGTCACTGTTATTCTTTCATATAACCAACAGAGGGTGCTGTGTGATATTGCAGTCACTGTTATTCTTTAATATAACCAACAGAGGGCGCTGTGTGATATTGCCATCCCTGTTAATCCTTCATATAACCAACAGAGGGTGCTGTGTGATATTGCAGTCACTGTTATTCTATCATATAACCAACAGAGGGAGCTGTGTGATATTGCAGTCACTGTTATTCTTTCATATAACCAACAGAGGGTGCACTGTTATTCTTTCATATAACCAACAGAGGGCGCTGTGTGATATTGCAGTCACTGTTAATCTTTCATATAACCAACAGAGGGCGCACTGTTATTCTTTCATATAACCAACAGATGGCACTGTGTGATATTGCAGTCACTGTTATTCTTTCATATAACCAACAGATGGCACTGTGTGATTTTGCAGTCACTGTTATTCTTTCATATAACCAACAGAGGGCGCACTGTTATTCTTTCATATAACCAACAGAGGGTGCTGTGTGATATTGCAGTCACTGTTATTCTTTCATATAACCAACAGATGGCGCTGTGTGATATTGCAGTTACTGTTATTCTGTCATATAACCAACAGAGGGCGCACTGTTATTCTTTCATATAACCAACAGAGGGCATTGTGGGGTATTGCAGTCTCTTCCCAAGTGAACTATTGGTATAGGAATGATTAAAAGTGACTGCAATCTCAGCTACTTGGGTTGGGTACCGCTGACCCGAGTATAAGCCGAGGTAGACTTTTTTAGCACATTATGAATGCTGAAAAACTCGGCTTATACTCGAGTATATATGGTATGTCTCTAAAGTTCTTACCTCGCTGATATGCCATCATAGGGACTTCTACAAAAGCTGGTATGTGTGGAGCACATGTTTGTAAGATGTGCCAATGTTTTTGAATAAGCTTACGTAATCCATTACTGGCTACAGAGAATTTACTTACAAAAGCAAGTCTATTAACATCTTTTTGTTTTCTCTGTTCGTTCTCCCTAACGTCCCATATACAAGAATTAAAGAGCGTTTTTGGGTAGCCCCTCTGTAAGAATCTCTGTCTCATTTCCTCTGTTCTCCCTTGTTCATTCTCCTTATCTGAGACTAAGAGTTTAACCCTCATAAAATGTGTTTTGGGTAGATTATTTTTCAATGCAGGAGGATGAAAACTTGTGTAATGTAACAAGCTGTTAAGATCTGTCTCTTTTTATACAGATCAGTTTGGAGACGAGAATTTTTTTCATGATCCACACATTTAGGAAATTAATCTTCATCCAATCATGTGTGACAGTGAATTTTATGGTGGGTACCACTGAATTTAGATGTTCACAGAACGCCATCAGGCTCTCAGTTGTGCCTGTCCATAACATGATAATATCATCGATATATCTCCGATATAATTGACAATACTGTATGAAACAAGGATTTGTATACACATATGTGTGTTCAAAAAAATCCATGTATAAATTTGCATATGTGGGAGCAATATTTCTCCCCATAGCTGTGCCTTGTAGCTGTAAAAAGAAATTGAATGTCCATGGTTACTAGTATTGTCTCATCTGTCACAGTAAGGGTATCCAAAATCCCTAGTAATTGTGCTGTGTCTTTCAAAAAGATCTAGTTTCAGTCACAAAAGGGCTGCAAAATCTTATCAAGATATATTGAAAGAGGAGCAAAAACGGAATCACTTCTAGCCACTATGGGGCGCCCTGGGGGTTGTTTCAAATCCTTGTGAATTTTAGGTAACGTATAAAAAACCGGGGTTATAGGATGTTTCTGTTGGAGAAATTGCTGTAAGTTATCCTCTATCAAGTCATCCTCTCTTGCCTTATTCACAATGTTGCAAACCTTAGTTTGTATACAGATGCAGCCACTTTGGTTTGTCTGTTTGACACAGAATAACTAAACACAGATATCCCATTTATCTCATTTAACACAGAAAACTGCGTCACAACATCCCATCTAATTAAAGCATTCACCATTGTGAACAATGGAGCTTTGGTATGCTAATGAAAAGGTTAAATGCATTAAATGAGTTAAGATGACTTAAGATAACACAGTTTCTTCAATTACCCCTGAGTCATGACGCATTTAACTCACAAATCCAAGTGGCTTCATCTGTAGTTTTGAGGGGATCTGATATCAATTTAAGATATACATTTGTATCACTTAATTGTAACATAATTTCATTGATATAATAGCTTTTATCTAACACAACAAGAGCTCCTCCTTCATCTGCTGGTTTAAATATTAACACATTATGTGCCAGCAATGTTTCTAATTGTATTCTCTCTTTTCTGTTCATATTAGATCTAATACCTAGAAATGGATTGGTTTTAAATTTAAATTTTAATTTATTAATATAATTTTTGACAAGTTTAATATATGATTCCACCACCACATCCGTGGTTGGTGGGGTGAAGGAGCTCTTGTTGCGTAAATTTAAATTTTTAAGTGTAAGTTGTGTCCCATCCATTAATATCTACTTGTCCACTCTCCTCAGCTAAATGTGGTCCTGCGAAATACATTTAGCAGGATTACAGGAACAGTTCCCAGATGTCCAGAAAGAATAAGGTAATGACCAGAGGGGTCTGCCATATGGGTAGTACAGGTAAATTGACTATTTTTATGGATTAATATTGCGACCCCTGCTTTTTTCATGGGTCCTGATGCTTGGAAGCAGTGTGGGTAATCCCTATGTCGGACATACCAGGGATTCCGACTTCTTATGGTGAGTTTCCTGGATACAGAAAATCGAGGAATTTAAGGATTTTAATTCCCTATATAGAAAAGCTCATTTGAGCAGGGAATTCAATCCATTAACATTTAAAGAGGTAACGTTAGCCATCATTAAAATTGGGTAAATTACGCAACTTATCTTTCCAGAATCTGATTACCTCCATATGCAGAATTTCAAAAGCAGTTAAACATATTCAACATACATTGTACCTCCTAAATGCACATGTAAATACTATACTGTGAGTGAAAAAAGTGCACAATTAGTCTAACAACCCCCAACACAATTGGACATATCAAATGATTACCAGGGTCTCTAATAAAAAAACAAGTCATTCTAATCACAGGGCTCATTTGCGTGTGCCATAGAAAAAATAAGAATAGTAGTAGAGTAAAAAACTGAACATAGTCAAAACATAAAAATAGCCAACTTGAGATTTGAAAAAGTTCCCATCTTTTCAACATTATTTGTATAGAAAAAATAAACCTTTTGACCCTTCAAGGCAAATTGGAAGATGAGAAAGTGAGCGGGGTTACCCTGCTCTTGGTGGGTGAGATGGTGTGTGAGCCTACCAGTAGGCGAGTAAGTTGAGAAGGGGAAAATCATGTACGCCCGACTTGAACCATGGATGATAGACATCAGGGGGTAGTGTTCAACAGCGGTGATGACCAGGTCTCCTATGTTGATGAATTTTGATATTACTCGATGTTGCATGGGCCAGAGTCATCATATAGGCGACGTTGTGGACATCTCTCACCAGAAGAGCCTTGTGAGCGATGTGGCTTAGGCGAGGCTGCGTTCCATAAAGGAGAGGGCCTAGAATGTGTTGGAGAAGGAGTTGTCGACGGGGAAGCTCTCCCTTCTATCCCTAGTTGCGAAAGTAGTTGGGAGACAAGTTTGGGGTCCCGAAGCACATATTGATGCCGATCCTTAGTGACTGTCAGTCTGAATGGGAATCCCCATCAGTAATTTAGATGATGTTCACGCAGTTTCTGCGTAATTGGCTATAACAGTCTCCGTTTTGCCAGGGTGGATAATGAGAGATCATTGAATATTTGTATGGTTGCTCCTTGATAACAGAGTTGTTGTTGACTACATAGTTTTTGTATAATCAAGTCTTTACTCGATTATACATGCTTGGGTAAGTTGGATGAGTTGCTACCCAGAGCTCTATGAGCTCTATCCATTCTCCAGGCTTCCGGGGGTAATTGCGGGTTTATGGAGGAAAAAAGTCCCCTGAGGTATGTGTGCAGATCAGGAGTTGAAACTGTGTTTGGAATGCCTCTAATACGCAAGTTATTTCTCCGCTCCCTGTTCTCAGTATCCTCCTGTTGCGTCTTTAAATGCTCTATTTCCTCTCTGAGAGCTGCATTTTCATCCCCCAGAAAAGCTTGGGGCTGTAAAAGCTCGTCAGCATTTCCCTCCAATTTGTCTGTACATTCGCCAATAGTAGCTAAGTCAGCTTTGAATTCCGAAATGGCAGACTTTATGGATTGGGAAATGGAGGCCATTAGCTGGTCATGAAGGGATTGGAGCTGCGTCATAAGATATGTGGTATTGATCGCTTCAGCAGATTCTTCTGCAATATGTGGCATCTCCATCTGGCTATGTGTGTGCGGAGAAGAAGCCCCCGGATCCCCAGAACTTTCACTCACGGAAGCTTGCGCTGGGGAGTTAGGTGCCGAGTGCCTCAGACCGCGCCATCTTGCTTCTCCCGAAATGGTGCAGTTCGGGTCTTTGTGTTTCCTCCGGCCCATAGTAATTGCTGCCCCTTTCGTCTGTACGTCAGCCTGGATGTGAAGAGGCTGCTTTAGTAGCTGTAAACAGGCCTAAATGTCGGCGTTGGTACGGAGCCCACTGACTATGCTGCCATCTGGTTCGCGCGCCAAACCACGCCCCCCATTCAAACGGTAATTCTGACGGCCGAGTACACTAGTCTGAAAAAAAAGCATTGATTTTTGTGGTTTTATTAGATTTTAGTGATTTCTTTGCATTTCACACTGTTCTGTGTTATTTTGTTTTGCCTATGTAAATTTTATCTACTATATATCCATTTGGGGGTCTCTGTGCGCCACAAAGTCTGGTAAATCTATGTATATTGGGCATCAAAGTGTTCAGTAGACCACTGTCGTTCATATTTAGGATGTTTTATACTGATACATTACGAAATGTGGGGCATATAATAGGGTAAAATAAAGCTTTGTGATGATTTTCAGAAATTTGATAAAAACCGCTACGTTCAGCATAGCTTTGCTGTTTGGTAGTTTGCAGTAGAAAGATGTAATTACCTGTTTTAGATTCATCAGAATGTGTAATTTCTAAAAAATATATTGTTTTCTAGGGTCTCCATACTGTTAGGGGGTCTTATGGTGCAATTACACATACTGGGTGCTTATATTGCAGCAGCCAGAGTGTCAGCCATCAAAATTTATATACAATACTGTCATTTGGGTGCCTCTGTATGCCACATAGTTTGGTAAATCTATGCATATAGGGCATCAAAGTGTTCAGTAGTCCCCTGACATTCATATTTAGGATGTTTTATGCTGATACGTTACGAAATGTGGGGCATATAATGGGCTAAAATCAAGCTTTGTGAAGATTTTCAGAAATTTGAAAAAAAAAACCGCTACGTTCAGCATAGCTTTACAGTTTCCTAGTTTGCAGTAGAACGATGTAATTACCTGCTTTAGATTCATCAGAATGCGTACTTTCTAAAAATATATGGTTTTCTAGGGTCTCCCATACTGTTAAGTGGTCTTATGATGCAAATACACATATTGGGTGCTTATATTGCAGCAGCCAGAGCGTCAGCCATGAAAATGTATATACACTACTGTCATTTGGGTGCCTCTGTATGCCACATAGTTTGGTAAATCTATGCATATTGGGCATCAAAGTGTTCAGTAGGCCCCTGCCATTCATATTTAGGATGTTCTCTCTTGGTACCTAATTCTATGTGAGACATAAGATACCAGAAAGTGAAAGATTTGAGGTGATTTTCAGCTATTTCACCAAAACTGACAATTTTGGGAAAGCATTGCGACTCAGTAGTTTGTAGTAGGAATACATGATTACCCACCAGAAATTTGATAAAAACCGCTACGTTCAGCATAGCTTTGCAGTTTTCTAGTTTGCAGTAGAATTATGTAATTACCTGCTTTAGATTTGTCTGAATGTGTACTTTCCAAAAATATAAAATATGGTTTTGGGGGGTCAACGTATTTTTTTATGTACCCATTTTAGATTCGGTAGAATGTGTCCTTTCCAAAAATATATGGTTTTGGGGGGTAAACCTATATTTCTGTGTTTTTACCCCACAAAAAATGCAGTCAATGTGTTGATTTTTCATAAGCTGATATATTATTCAAATTGCAGGTGAGTGATTGCTCACCAAAGTTAATCACATCTCAAAGGAGATAATTAGCTGCTTAAAATACAACTGTCACTTAAATTAAAGTGCACTTATAATATGGAGTGTGAGGATTGTCTGAACAGAAACCAGGTCTGGGAATACTGAGCAAAGTACCCCATCTATTGCCCACTGGTCAGCAAATTCTTTCAGCCGACCAGAAAACACTGCTTGGGTGTACTCTGCTCGGATGCGGGAACGCACCAGCACTCGGAACAAGACCTCTGCTGGCAGAGGATTCCCACCTTCCAAACATTGCTTTCTAGATTTATGGATGAGTAATTTAGCTAAAGTCAGGAGCAAGTTTGAGAGAAGGTCTTTCTCTTGATTGTCCCGGGATACTGGGCATCCAAAAATATAAACATGAGGGGAAAAGTGTAACCAGAACTGCAGGTAAAGCTTCCTCAAAAGAGCCAATAGAGGTTGCAGTCTAGCACACGTAAAATAAGCATGAAACACAGACTCTCCTTTGCCGCAGAATGGACAAGCAGCTGGGGAGTCTGTAAAACGAGCTAAATACTCTCTCTCTCAATGCACCATGCAGCACTTTCCAACTCAAGTCTCCAGTGGGTCTAGGCACCAAACTGGAATAAAGAGCTTGCCACCTAGGTCTTTCACCCTCATTAAGCACACGTCTCCAGATGGTATCAGAGCGGAAGATGAGGGCAAGGAAGTGTACAGTGTGAAGCATTAGAGAGTACAGCTTTCTTGTTATATCAAGAAAGCATATCAATTCTCCAACTGGCTCAAGTTGGGGGAAGGAGGTGCTTGGGGGGATTGACTGGTTTTAGGTGCTATTATTATGTCTGGAGGTGAGGAGTTCCAAGATGGACATGGCTCTCCAGCATGTAAAACCCCATCAATGAAGGTGTGAGAATCAGCAGAGATTGTGTCCTTGATTTCCTTGAGCAGACGTTGTGGAACCCTAGTGGTGAGGAATCCCATGCGTTGCATAACTGCTTGAGAGTCCACCCAATCTGATTTCTCAAAATCAGGAGATCTCCAACTCTGGTTAACCGAGCCTGGCAAAGGCGACGGCGGATGCTGATGGATTCCAGCATCCTAGTCTTAAAAGATGGATTGTAAAGTAGGGGCTCATTTAGAATGTCTTCCCCTTCAATGGAAATTAGTAAAACCCTTCCACTTTTCAAGGCGGGTTAGAACACACTCCTCAAGTTCAATGAAATTCTGTGAGACAAGATACTCCTCAGCTGATAGGTAGACGCCTAAATATTTAATGATATTACTCTCCCACGAGATGTCACGAAAAGCAGAAGGCAGGAAATCTACCTGTAGAGAACCCTCCAGAAGGCCTGAGCTCTTGGACCAGTTGATCCGGGCAGATGAGGCAGCAGCATAGACTTCTTGACACTTTTGTGCTCGCTCAAGATCAACTAGGTCCTGGGCCACAAGAATTACATCACCAGCGAAGGCTGAGAGAACCACCCTCATGTCGGGTTCTTTGAGCACCAGTCCCATGAGCCTTTTCCTTAAAAGACACAGGAAGGGCTCAATGGCCAGCGAGTACAGTTGTCCCGACAAGTGGCATCCTTGCCGAACTCCTCGTCCGAGGTGCAGTCAGAGACCAGTTGATTTTAACTAAACAGTCTGGAGAGGCATACATTGTTTTCAGGTAGCCCACAAACTGTGGGCCAAAGCTATAGGCTTGCAGAGTGCCTATAAGATATTGGTGATACACCCTGTCAAATGCCTTCTCTTGATCCAGAGTGAGAAAAGCAAGAGATAGACCAGTCCTTCTCGCAAAATGTAGTAAGTCTCAGATTAAAAAGACATTATCACAAATTGTCCGACCAGGGACTGTATTGGACTGATCAGGATAAATCACCTCTGCCAGCACAGATTTGAGCCTGAGTGAGATAGCTTTGGCCACGATCTTATAGTCTGTGCTGAGCAGTGAGACTGGTCTCCAGTTCTTAATAAGACGGAGATCCCCCTTCTTAGGAAGTAGTGATAACACTGCTCACGACATGAAAGTGGCAACTCACCTTTCTTGAAGGCCTCAGTTAGGACCCTATGGAAATCAGGGCCCAGAGTATCCCAGAAGAACTGGAAGAACTCTATGGTCAGTCCGTCAAGTCCAGGAGATTTATTGTGGGGTATTAAACGGAGTGCTTGAGAGAGTTCATCTAGAGTGATTGGTGTTTCCAACCTCTCTTTTCTCCTCTCACTGACCACTGGAAGCCCATCCCATAGCTCCTCATAGGCATCTGGAGAGATGGTATCTGGAGAAAAAGGTTTTGATAGAAGGACCGGGCTCTGTCCCGGATAGCCTCCGGATCCTCAAGGGGAGTTCCATCCTCCGCAAAAAGGCATGTGATTTGTTTTCGGTTCCCCTTCTTCTTCTCCAGAGCATAGAAGAATCGCAAACCACGATCCATATCACAAAGTAACTGCATCCTGCTTCGCATAAAGGCACCACAAGCCTGTCGTTGTTCCATGTTAAGCAGCGCTTCTTTCCTTTCTAGGTATTCACACTGAAGGGCTTGGTCTTCAGAGCCTGATAGCCTTTGATCAAGATCAAGCACCTCCCCATTCAGTGCCTCAATCTCTGCATTGTGCTGCCCGCTCACACTTTTGGTATACTCTTGACACAAGAGCTTTAGGTGAACCTTGCCTACATCCCACCACTGGTTCAATGTGGCAAATTCATCCTGAAAGGCCCTCCAGCCTCTCCATGTATCCCGGACTGACTTTGCAAAACCCTTATCTTGTAATAAACTGTTGTTAAAGTGCCAGTAAGCAGCTTTTGGCACAGCTGGTGCGATTGACATTCTCAGGGATACACAATTGTGGTCTGAGAATGGTGCCAATCTAATGGTGCTCGACTGGGCTCGTGACATGAGATGGCTCGATATATATATCCTATCAATCCGGGATTGAGAAACATGACCATCTCTCACCCTGACATAGGTAAAGGCAACCGTCTCTGGGTTCTGTTCTCTCCAGACATCAACCAAAGAGAAATGAGCAATTAGTTCTCGCAAAACTGACTCAGACGAGTCCCTTTTCTTGGGTACATTGCCATCTCGAGCATCAAGGGTGTAATTAAAATCACCCACCTATAATCAAGGCTTTGTCAGAGTCAATTGTTTCCATGTTAGGCTGACAAACTTTCAAAGAACCGTGCCCTCTCTGGTCCGGTAATAGGAGCATACACATTCATTAGATTATATGTTCTACCTGACTCCCGGACCCGAAGATGCAATAGACGGCCAGGGATGACAGAGGTAGCACTCAGAACCTCTGGCTGGAAGGAATCTTGGAAAAGGGTCACCACCCCACATGATGCCCAAGTGAGTTGATTAAAAAAGATCCTCCCTTTCCACTCCAGATTCCAGCTTGCTTCAAGCTCTGGAGTGGTGTGGGTCTCTTGGAGGAAACTCACAGTTCCCTCCTTGACGAAGAAAGGAGAGTACCTGAAACATTCGGAAAGGATTCCGACAGCCATTAGTATTAAGTGTGCTTATACTCAAGGCCATTACTGAGTTTTAGGAAGTGCTTTAACCTTCATCAAGGTCTGATGAGACAAACATTTTTTGTGAAACTTCATTATACGGAGATATTCCGCTGTTCCATAGTTCTTGGCCTCTTTTATGACCTTAATGTATTGTCTCACAGAATTGATAACTAAAGGCAAATCATGCCACTTCTCCAGAGCCATGCGCAGCTTCTTCTCTAATTTAACACCAAGGGTGCTCTCAAGAAACTTCTTGAGTTCCTCAGCAGAGATAATTGGGGTAGAAGGATTTGCCACTCCTATGTCAACCTCCTCTTCGATGTTCCCCTTATCCATGAGCTCTTCCTGGCTAAGGGATTGATAATCTCCCTTCTCCACTAGAGCTTTGAGAATCTATCCACAAGTTGTTACAGGAAAAGTATTAGAATCAATTTTCTGGCGACCTTGCAATGGCTCAGGTGTTCACTCAACTTCACTTGAAACACATTTGGAAGTGTTTGACACAGGAGCAACAGAACTAATTAGCTCCCCAGCAACAGGTAGAGCTTTGGAGGCTCAATGGTTAGTTAGCCTCTGCCCTCTCCACTGCCTCCTGTGCTGTCTGGATGGCAATAACATTTGGGTCAGTGGAAGACAAAGGAGGAGAGATTTTAGCATGAACAGTAGAGTTTGTCTGGCTACCCTCCTCCATATTTACAAATCCACCCTCACCATCCTTCCCAGCAGTTTCATCTGCAGGGTCCTGTATGGGGGTTTGTCCAATATTCTCCCCCTCCTGGAGTGAAATACCCTGAGGCACTAAAAACTGAGGCTGGTTGTAGTTCCCAAATCTCAGCACTTCAGGAACACTGACTGCCCACTCTGCAGGAGTCTCATTAGGTGTCTCTTTACACTCCAAGGGAAGATCTTCCAAATGATTTTGAGGCAGATACTGCACCCCTGACTCTGCGGGGAGACCAACACTGCCATGTTCAAGGCCATGCAGACCATTAACCTCATTATTCCCCACCTGGTATGGAGGCAAGAGTGCATGGTCTGACACCGGTTGATCGTGACCAACAGTTGGGCCAGACAATGTCACCACATGAGGAGCAGATGTTTTGCTGCCCTTTTTACCCTTGGATGGGGGTGCTCCATCATTCACCACTGATGCCCATTCCTCAGGTACCAGCCAGTTTGATTTAAATTGATTTAAATTTCTTGGCATCTGAAGAGGAATGGCCACTATCTGCCCCAACCCCAACAGGTGTTGCAATCATGGGTACCCCCACACCCTCAGGGGTGCCCATAACAGGGGTACCATTTTTTGTGGTAGGAACAACTGTGGCCCTGTGGAATGCTTTGACATGTTTCCCCCTTCTCTTTTGCTACAATTGTAAGACATGCTGCAGCCTTAGATATCTTCAGTGAAGAAGGAGGAGGTTTGGCTGTTGTAGAGGTGGATTGTGTAACAGCCACCTTGAGGTTCTGTAGTGAAGGATATATCCCCTTTGAGGACCCTGCTGAAATAGTCCCAGCAGGATAAGATGTTTTATTTGAGGCACTGGGAGCAGGAACAGGGGCTGTGGTCTTAATATGCCCTTTGGGGCAACTCTGGCGAGTGTGCCCCAGGTTCTTGCAAAGGAAGCACCTCCCGTCCTCTGTGCTGTAAAAAAATGTATACAGTACCCCTTCAAATGGAACCCCGAAAAACCCCTCAATAGTGTCTTTCCCCCGAGGTAAAAGTAGTTGCACCTGCCTTTTAAAGGAAAGGACTTGCCTCAGTCTGCTCTCCTTACATCCCAGGGGAATTCTAGACATATTTGATTTTAACTCCCCAAGGGCTTGCAGGTGGGGGTACAATAAGTGGTCTTGCAGGAAGGGGGGCACATTAGATAAAACCACCCTTGTGCCCAATCCTTCTAAGGGTTCTACAGGGACATAACTCCATCCCACTGTGATACCCCTCTGTACCAGAGCATGCACTGCAGTTGGTGTACGGGCAAAGATTATGGCTTTCCCATACATTTTACTTGCTGCCACTACTGCAGAGTGGCCCACCACTTCAGCTGCAGCCTTTATATAAGGCTCTATGCCAGGGCTGTCCAACTGGCGGCCCGCAGGACCCCCCCTTCTTTGGCCCCCCAGATGCTGTGTCTCTTTACCATATGTAAGATTTAAAAGGTATCACTGTAGAGAGAAACTGCACCCTGCATTGTTTAAACCTCAAATTCAGACTCTAATCCCCTGTGATCCGCCTGTATTGTTCACACTTGTGACACCTCTATTGTTTATATCCTAAAACCCCTGTACTGTTCACAGCAGTGACTTGACTAGGGTTGCTGCCAGTAGCTACCGCGTGTGCAAATGTTTTAGCAGGGGTCACATTGGCTGCAGCAGCAGAAGTAGAGGCAATGGGGCTTTTTGACATGGGCTCTGACTGGTGTTTCCTTGCAGAGCTACAGCTAGGTTTTTCAGGTCCTTTTGCTTTAGAACCCAGAGATGTTTTTTTATAACTTTCCTTTTTATTCCCTCCCATTATTTTACAAAACACCACACAAAAAGAAAGCTTTATACTATTGATCAACAAAAAAAAGTAAGTTTTAAGTTAAGAAGCTGTGGCAGGGAGAGGGTTAATGTGAGCAGGTGCCTGGGAGCTGCACTGCTGCTGCTGGAAAAGATTTTATATGTATACTTATATTAAATCCTTCTCCCTTTAGCTTTCTCTCCTCACAGAACTGAGTGCAAAATCAAAATCCCCACTCAATCTGTACAAAAAGTAAACAATTTGTGCTGAAACCACAGAAAAATGCAAATGAAACTGACACCCAGGTGCAGGGGAGGGGTAGGGGATCTAACAGTGAGTTTGTAGCCCAGAGCAAGTGAAGGGAACTGGGCTAGGAATCACTCACCTTCAAAAGAAAAATCAATTTTTAGCAAAGAAAATCAACTTAAAACTTCCCAAATTTTACACACCAAGTGGACAACACATTCACACACCAAGTGAAATCAAAAAAATCCTATCTCAAACAGGGATTTGAATGCTTAATTCAGCACCAAACAGAAAGCTTTCTCTTGTGTGTTGGTTTTTCATTAGCTGAAGTTACCAACAGGACTATTTGTATGCGCTAACTTCATTTTGGGGCTTCTAGATGCCAGATACTTTGGTAGACCTATGAACAATGGGCACCAAACTGTTTGGAGGAACCCTGGCAGTAATATTTAGTGTGCTTTTTCTTGGTGCATAACGATACATGGGTGATATGCTGCTGGGAAATTGAAGCTTTGAGGCAATTTTCAGATATTTCACCAAAACGGACAATTTTGGGAAAGCCTTGCGACTCAGTAGTTTGGAGCAGAAAGGCATGGGTACCCATTTTAGATTCAGTAGAATGTGTACATTCCAAAAATATATGGGTTTGGGGGGTAAACCTATTTTTCTGTGTTTTTACCCCACAAAAAAAGCAGTCAATGTGTTGATTTTTCAGTAGCTGAAGTGACCCACAGGACTATTTGTATGCACTAACTTCATTTTGGGGTCTCTAAATGCCAGATACTTTGGTAAACCTATGAACAATGGGCACCAAACTGTTTGGAGGAACCCTGGCAATAATATTTAGGGTGCTTTTTCTTGGTACGTAATGATACACGGGTGATATGGCGCTGGGAAGTTGAAGCTTTGAGGCAATTTTCAGATATTTCACCAAAACTGACAATTTTGGGAAAGCCTTGCGACTCAGTAGTTTTGAGCAGAAAGGTATGGGTACCCATTTTAGATTTGGTAGAATGTGTACTTTCCATAAATATATGGTTTTGGTGGGTAAACCTATTTTTCTGTGTTTTTACCCCACAAAAAAAGCAGTCAATGTGTTGCTTTTTTAGTAGCTGAAGTAAATTTGGATGTGCTAACTTCATATTTGGGTCTCGAAATGCCAGGTACTTTGGTAAACCTATGCACAATGGGGATCAAACTGTTCAGTGGACCCCTGGCAATCATATTCAGGGTGCTTTTTCTTGGTATCTTATATAGTGTGTGATATGCGGAGCAGCAAAATAAAACATTTGAAATGATTTTTTAACATTTTGATTATTATAAAAACCGCTACGTTCAGACAAGCTTTGATGTTTGGTAGTTAGGATTAGAGCGACATTTTGGAATCAGCAGAATGTGTACTTTCCAAAAAGATATGGTTTGCTGGGGTAAACCCACTGTTTCAGGCTTTTGTGGCCTTGGAATCTAATGTATGCCGTTTTCTGCCTTCTGCTTTCAAAATTTCGGTAATATACGGCTGCGAGTTTTTGCTGTACAGATGTCATAAATCTGTGTAAAACTATACATATCTGGTATTGGCACGTTCGAGAGACATGAGGCTTTCCAAATCAGTTGGATTTACATGCGTAAAATGAAATATTTTTCTGGTATAAATTCATATATTGTGAAAAATAGTAATTTTTAATTTTTTTTGTATTTAGCACTATAAATCTTTTTACAGAGGTGGAAATACATGAAAAAGCTCAGTTTCTCCCGAAAAAAACAATGTATAGTTTTCCTAGGTAAACTATAGGTTTCCACTCAGAAAATGCCCCTAGTGAGAGTGAGAGAGCACAAAATGTTTCAAAAACTGCATTTTGCGTAACCAAAATGGTCAATTCTGCTTGCACTTAAAGGGTTAAAAATGAAAAGTGAACCATAAAAATTATGACAGAATCCCCACTTATAGTCACAAAAGTCCCATTTACCCACTTCCTACTATTACAATGGAATTCAGGTGCAAATGCTACATTATAGGCAAAAATAAAATCATGATAATTTACAGTTGCACTGTTAAATAAGCATTTTCTTTTCAGGCACAAATAAATGTTTTATTCTGATGACAATATCCATTAATGAAAATTAGGAACATTTATAAATAGAAAAGGAACTATTTGTATATAAAATATAAAGAGTCCATAGTGAAACCCAATGAGATTCTTTGTAGCTGGAAAGGACGACATCTATATGATTTTTTACTGGCAGCTCAGCCTAAAAGGCTACAGAAATCCTTATACAAAGAAATATAAACAGAGTCGTTTCCCTTCTCCCCTGCCACATGGGCTTACTTTCCATGCCTGGAGTGCCATGGGGTTGGCACATTATCTGAGAAAATGTTCTTCCATGCCAGGTGGTGGTTTGAGGGATCGTGGGAATATGCACTTTATCTGAACTGCAATAATACTGCGGCAGGAAAATGACAGCTAGTAGTGAACATTATTGTGGAACTGTTATTTTATCACGTGTACTCATCCATCTTGATTACTTTAATAACGATTATTTGCCAGCATGGGGAGTGAAACACAATAGTGATTTAAGCACCCTCTTCCTAACCTCCTTTTTCTTTCATCAACAACTCATTTATGCTCTTAGCTTTAGACTGATAATCGGAGAAATAGGTTCCAGGAAAAAGGTATGAGATTGCAATATTATAGGTCAGTACATGACTTTTGTGGTGTAGCCAAGCGATTTTAGTGTGTATTAATACTTTGAAATAACCCAGTAATTTGGCAAACAAATGAGTTTGAGCAATAATCATTTTTATACAAGTAAAGAAATCATCTATTTGGATGAGCATTTCTGTAGGTGTCTCAATTCAGGACATTTTGCAATATGTATGTTTGTATATGTTTTTATAGTACAATTTTCATAACCTTGGGGCAACCTTGATGGATTGCAAAGATTTTAGAATTTATCAAGCTGGTTAACAATTCTGACTGGATTAAACTGATAAAGAAAGAATCATTTTAAATAAGTATTATTCAGGAAGTTAGTAGTCAGTCATTATCTATACTTCTATATAAGGAAAACAAATTAAAGAGCATTGCTGAGACCAATAATTTTTTAGGGTGTGAGACATCAAATGATCTAAGATATTGTATGCCAGAATGTTTAAAAAAACAATAAAGATTATGATTAAATTGGCATATAGATTTAATTTTATTTTATTAAAATTCGAGCACAAACCAAATGGCTAGAAAACCTGCAGAATTCCCCAGTCCATCTTTGATAAGTTTGTCCCTTACATAAGACTAACAAAAGATTTTATTTTAAATCGTTTATAAACTATATAAAAATGAAATGCTAACCAAATTGGGTTAAAGGCATTAATACTGTTTTTTTTCAAGTAAAATATGGAACAGCTTTTTGGTTCACAAGGGATACATACGGAGGATGATAACTCTGTAGGCAGGAATTCCATCTGATAGCTTGGATGGTCAGTCACAATGTGTAGGAAGAATGCTTTGATGAACACAAATCTGTAGCTATGTTGATCCAAAGTCAATAATAAACTGTTTTAACTGTCTTTATTACAAAGGTTTAGAAAAATACATTTTGTTAAATTGAAATAAAACTAAAAGTAGTAAGTATATTTTTGAGAACATTCTGAAATAGTCCAAAATATCCAAAGATTTATTTTAACATCTTTTATTTTTAATATATAGAGTGAGATCAAGTCATGACTCAGTACTAAAGACAGGAATAGTATGTACGTATGCAACAAATTGTGTGTAACAAATTTGGTATTCTATATACTGTTGTACCTGTGGCTTCCACAGTACAAACAGAAGTTATATCTAGACCCTTTACATCATGACAGGTACCTTCCTTAAAGGGGTGGTTGCCCTTTAAGATAACTTAAGGGGCAGATTTATGAAGGGTTGAATTTAGAGTTCATGGAAGTTTGTAAAAACTCCCATTAACTCCGATGAACTCAAAATTCCAAAAAACAATCTAACCAATCAAAATTTAGCAAACAATTTGAATTTTTCAAACTCCGGTGAATGGGATTGACCTGCAAACTCGAATCAAATTTGAACCGAATTTGATTCAAGTTTCCAAGTTGTTATCCAGGAAGGCTGCAAACTCCAAATTGATCCCAGTACATCCCCCATAGGCTAAAACAGCAATTCGGCAGATTTTTTAGGTGGCACATAATCAAATTCTAATTCTTAAAGGGCCATTAAATGATAAATTTTGAAAAACAAATTCGACTTTTTTAAAGCTCAAATCGAATTTTAACTATTCCCTAGTCAAATTCTACTTAAAAAAAAATTGAAAATTAAAATTTTGAAATTCAAATTCAAAAATTCACATTTTTACTTCGGCCCTTGATAAATCTGCCCCGAAGTATGTTATAGAATGGATAATTCTAAGTTTTTCAATTGCCCTTCATTTTTTCTTTTTTTTAGTTTTTGAATTATTTGCCTTTTTGTTTCTGACTCTTTTCAGCTTTCAAATGGGGGGCACTTACCACATCTATAAACATGATCATAAACATGATATCACATCTATAAACATGATAAACAAATGCTCTGTAAGACTACACATTTATTGTTATTGCTACTTTGTATTACTTATCTTTCTATGCAGGCCTCTTCTATTCATATTCCAGTCTCTTATTCAAATCAGTGCATGGTTGCTAGGGTAATTTGGACCCTAGACCAGATTGCTGAAATCGCAAACTGGAGAGCTGCTGAAAAAAGAAATAGCTCAAAAAACACAAAAAATATAAAAAAAATAAGACCAATTGCAAATTGTCTCAGAATATCACTCTCTGCATCATAAGTCAAAGGTGAACAACCTGGAAGGGGACTCAATTACTATGGTGTTTGCTGCACTTAGTCTCCACACACAAATTTGTAAAGGTTTTTCTCATTACTGCCTTCTATAGGGTATGGGGTAAGTACCACTCACTAACTTGTGTGTCTCAATGACATGTTAGAGGGTGCTTAGGAGGCAGTAGGTGATTCCTACATGCCTCCGCCCATTTACAATTCTGCTACTTGGAGACAGATCTGTGCTCATGGAGCCAGCGCAGATCTCTCTGCTCTGAAATGAAGCACAGACATCTGAAGCAATGAATGTAAGCAGGGTGTGAATTACAAAAAAATGGTGAATTGTTCGTTGCACTTTTCATCTTGCCTTTCCAGTGAATTTATTGATGATGATGATGATGATGATGATTATTATTAAAAATAATTATATATTGTATATAATTGTATGCATTCTCAGGTCAAGATCAAAAGAAAAATTAGTGTTCCAACATTTTGGAATAAAATAAATATATATACATTGGCACTCTCCACTCCAAATGTCTTGGCTGTGTGCTCACAGTTAAAGGAAAACTATACCCCCAAAATGAACACTTAACAGATAGTTCATATCATATTAAGTGGCATATTAAAGAATCTTACCAAACTGGAATATGTATTTAAGTAAATATTGCCCTTTTACATCTCTTGCCTTGAGCCACCATTTCGTGACTCTATCTGTGCTGCCTCAGAGATCACCTGACCAGAAATACTACAACTCTAACTGTAACAGGAAGAAGTGAGGAAGCAAAAGACACAACTCTGTCTGTTAATTGGCTCATGTGACCTTACATGTGGTTTATATGTGTGCACAGTGAATCTTACGATCTCAGGGGGCGGCCCTTATTTTTTAAAATGGCAATTTTCTATTTATGATTACCCAATGGCACATACTAATAGAAAAGTATATTATTATGAAAATGGTTTATTTACATGAAGCAGGGTTTTACATATGAGCTGTTTTATGCAATATCTTTTTATAGAGACCTACATGGTTTGGGGGGTATAGTTTTCCTTTAATTATCCAGTTCATCAATTTATTAAACCAGCATCAATGGAAAGAAATGTATTTCTCTAGGTTCACATCTATGTGTTTTGATCCACAGGGGATATACACACACTGTACTGTATATATACATACACACATATATATATATATACATATATATATATATATATAATTACCAGCAACAAATCATCATTACAAAATCGAGTGTCAATTCGGATCATATGATTGATGTTCTGAAAACTCAATTTTATCGAGTTTTCGATACGAAGATTCAAATTTTCCGGATTATCGAGGTTTAATAAATGGGCCCCTCAGTTTGAAAGAAGAGAACCTCTTTATGATTCTTATTCTGGGTTGGATCTGCATAGAAATCTATATAAATGGTAAAAGTGGCACTTTTGCTTCACTGCCAGTGATTCATGATCATTTTGCTGGTTTTTAAATAACTACATTTTATGTTTATTAAAATTTACAAAATTCTTTATTCCCATCTTAATTTTTTCCCGTTACCACTTTTTTCATGATGTTTGACAATTAGGTAGTTATTTATCAAAGGTGAGGTTTTTTCTACCTCGAATAAACTCTCAACTCAAATGTTTGCTTACAAAACTTGATTGAATGCAATCGGTGGCTAAAACTCAATTACCATAATTTATTGAAGGCATAATAATTCTCGAAAATTCTAGGTTTTTTTATCCTGAACATTTTTTAGTGAAACTACCCAGGAAATACTCAAATTTTTCTGGAAAAACACAACTCAACCTTGAATAAATAACACCCTAAGACTCTGGAGGCACAGTCCAACATATAACATAACTAATGTTGGGAAATTATGTTCTCTGCCATATTAATATAGTATACAAAAGGGGGGGTTGTGGGAGCACTCAAATGGCTAAGTTAAAGTATATTTAAGTATAATGGAAGTGCTACTTTCAGTGCACATTCCCTAGTCCCCTGTCTCATAAGTAAATCAGTCTAAATGCAAGTGGATGTGTTTACAAAACAAGGGTTTTTAGTTACAAAGTTATGATCATAAAATTGATAAGCCACCATACCATGTCAAGGTAAACCCCATACGGGGTCCCTAACTTGTTTACCTCTGGTCATAGTATAAAAAGTCTTTTACTTCTCTGCATAGTAGCATTCCTTGTAGTCAGTGAATCCAGAACCTTGGTTTCAGTCTGAGGGCTAAATCCTCCCCCGCCAGTATGTGGCTTTAAAGAGAGAGAGATTGCCCAAACCAACACCCATTTTTAAAAGCATAGGACCACCATTAGTTTAAAGGGGGGGTGCTACAAACTACATGAAGCTCAGCCACAGCTTCCGCACAATATACAATATTATATAATACAATATATATAATGTACAATATTCAAAAAGCGGGGTTGTGGGAGCACTCAAAAGGCTAAGTTAAAGTATATTTAAGTATAATATAATTCCAACTTTTACAATTTCCATTGAATAAATGGAGAAAATGCAGAGAAAAATCCAGATTGCCACAGCCAGAAGAGCAGCCCACTTAACATTAATGTGAAAGCTAAAAATTCTAATTGTCACAAGTAAATGCCAAGACAAATATTGTTTATGTGCGTGGCTAATTACTACCTGCTGTGTGTTAATGCAGTGATGATACTGCCCACACTGTGTTATTAGTACACATACTGCAGTCTCTTGTTTCCAAAAAGAATCTGAAAATAAATGTTATATTAATAATTTATCATTTCAATTTGCTGAAATGTATTAATTCTGTAGCGTGAGCATTAATACTAGTGCTAATATAATATATATATATATATTATATACAAATACAAGAGGCCCTTTGCACTCAACCCATTATCAATATATTTAAGACAGCGACATTTTGTGCATACTGCTACTAAAAAATGCCTTACCCTTTAAACAACACAGGGATTGTTTGTCCATATATTGCAATATATTTAAGCTGGCCAACTATGTCAAAGTCATCCCATATCTAGCCAGTCCTACGCTTAATTTTCATCTGATTCATTAAGAATTCAATTGCTTAATTATACATTTAACAAAGGGACTAAGTTTTACCTGCAACTTACTAGCTGGTCTGGAGCTGGTCACTGCTCCTGTATAACTATAACAAACAAGGGAAAGTTGCGCTCACCAATATTTTTTAATTTATATGTATTTTGTGGTCACACACTCATTGCACAAGGGAAAGTTGTGCTCACCACTATTTTCTAAAACCATTAGGCGGGGAAGCAATGAGGCTGTGACCACAAAATACATATAGTCAACTACAAGAGGTCCTCTGCACGCAACCCATTATCAATATATTTAAGACAGCGACATTTTGTGCATACTGCTACTAAAAAATGTCTTACCCTTTAAACAAAACAGGGATTGTTTGTCCATATATTGCAATATATTTAAGCTGGCCAACTATGTCAAAGTCATCCCATATCTGGCCAGTCCTACGCTTAATTTTCATCTGATTCATTAAGAATTCTATTGCTTCATTATACATTTTACAATGTATATATATAAAATAAAAATATTTTTTTCACACATTTTTTCTCTTGAAAAGATGTGGTGAAGTGGTGAAAAATGTAAATCAAGTACCACTTTAATTAACATAGATTGCCAAAAAGTCACCAAAGAATGGTGTATATGCACAAGTGTCACACAATGCTACTCAAAGGTTTTCTCAGTCACACTCAGGTCATATTAATGTGATAGGCTCTCTGAAACAGATTAAAAATCAGGAACCTACAATAACATGCTGCTATACATAATAATCCAAAAAAATAAATAAAAAACTTCTAGCAAGGCAGCAAACAATTCAGCATCCCATGAATCCTCAAGCAGTAGGTTGATTAGGTTAATTAATAGTTCAAGCTTTTCAGTTCCAGCTGCCTTTTGCGATCAAACAGGTGACCTGAATAGTAGAATCTACAATATACAGCACTTAAAGGGTTGAAGTAACCCTGAAGCAAGCATTTTGCATCATAATATTCTCTGCAATTTGCCTATTTTTCTTCACTATTCATATTGTTGGTAAGTACAGGTATAGGACCCATTATCCATAAAGCTCTGAATTATGAAAGGCCATCTCCCATATTTTAAGTAAATAATTCTATTTTTTAGAAATGATTTCCTTTTCTCTGTAATCATAAAAATACCTTGTACTCAATTCTAACTAAGATACAAAAAATCTTTATTACATAGCAACATAGTAAGTTTGGTTGAAAAAAGAAACACGTCCATCAAGTTCAATCTTGTAAGTCTATATTTAACCTGCCTAACTGCTAATTGATTCAGAGGAAGGCAAAAAAAAAAACAGCCTCTCCAATTTGCCTCAGAGGGGGAAAAATTTCCTTCCTGTCTCCAAAAAGGGACTAGTCCCTGGATCAACTTGTACTATTAGCTATATTCTATAACCCTGTATTCCCTCACTTGCTAAAAACCCATCCAACCCCTTCTTAAAGCTATCTAATTTATCATCCTGTACGACTGGTTCAGGGAGAGAATTCCACATCTTCACAAGAGCTTGGCCAATTCTAAGTAACCTTTTTATTGGTCTGAATTATTATTATTTTTTTAGTTCTTTTAAATTCTACTGACTCTTTCTGGCTTTCAAATGGGGGTTACTGACCTTTATGGATAGGCTGTCTCACATAGACCCCATTTTATACAAAATCAAAAATATTTCCTTTTTCTCTTTAATATTAAAACATCAAAATAATCATCATAATGATCATAATCAAAACCTTGTACTTGATCCAAACTACGATATTATTAATCCTTATTGGAAGCAAACCCATCTTATTGGGTTTATTTAAGGTTAAATAATTTTCTTGTAGACTTTTCGGTATCTAGGCCCAAGTTATGGAAATATCTGTTATCTGGAAAATCCCAGGTCCCAAGCATTCTGCATAACAGATCCAATACCTGCAATAAGAATCAACGTCATGTTTTTAATTGCAAAAGTTACAAGCCTGTGCAATAGGAGATAACATTGATCATATGTGTTCTAACATTCATTCCTTTTAAAAGTGTGCATGAACTAAACATTGATGGCTATCACAACTGAAAAAATTGCCTTTATTGCATTGTTAAAAAAATAGCCTTTAGATTATTTATAACAACAAAGATTCTAAAATTCATGTAGAATTAGTGAACCCACTATTAAGATAGGAAGTGTTTGCAAAAACTTAAATATATGAAGGGGACATTTGTGCACCGTTGTTAAAGGAGAAGGAAAGCCCCAGGGCGCAAAACCCCTCCCCCCCTCCCCTCCGTTGCCCCCCCTCCCTCCTCCCCCCTGGCCTACCTGTCCCCCTGGGCAAATGCCCCTAACTTGTTACTCACCCCTCTGCGCAGGTCCTGTCCACGGAGTTCACAGTCGCCATCTTCTCCCACACGCGTCTTCTTCCTCCTCTGACCGGCGTTTTCTGGAGCATGCGCAGTAGGAACAGTTACCGGTACGGCTCTACTGCGCATGCGCCGACGGAAACTTCGGGGGGGGTTTGCGCCCTGGGGCTTTCCTTCTCCTTTAAGGGTTCATGTTTTTACATTGTTTTAACCACTTATTCGCCTATTCTAGTTTAATTAATGAGTTTAATTAATGAGAAATATTTACTTATTTTTTTAACGTAACATTTATGATAAAAAAAAGAGCTGCATACATATGGTTTTACGTATTAGAAGAAAGACAAAAGTCATGTAATGTCTTTAGTATCCTTTTTATATAACATAACAAAAACTGACTTGAAATTTGCTTTCATAACAGGACAAGCACTTTAAATACATACGGATACTTGGATTTAAGGCTGATTACAGCCAAACAAATTTGATGATTTGGGGCAGAATTAAAAGAAAGATTTAAAAATATTTAAACTTCTTTTGGAGCAATAGTTATGATTTGCAACCACAAATTTATCGACATTAAGATATTCTTGCTAGGTACTCACAAAGAACTATTTATGATGGTCAATTTATAAAACAGGGACATCATTTTGTAAATGTTCAAATGTATCTATGTTTCAATTACTATCCTGCACTAATTCAACAGCAAGGGGCACATTTACTAAGGGTCGAATATCGAGGGTTAATTAACCCTCGATATTCAAACATCGAAGTAAAATACTTTGAATATCGAAGTCGAAGGATTTACCGCATTTACTTTGATCGAATGATTAAATCCTTTGAATCGAACGATTAAATCCTTTGAATCGAACGATTAAATCCTTTGAATCGAACAATTAAATCCATAGTATCAAACGATTCAAAGGATATTAATCCACCGATCAAACGATTTTCCTTCGATCAGAAATTGCTTAGAAAGTTTATGGGGAAAGTCCCTATAGGCTAACATTGGTGGCGAAGTAGGTAGTCAAAGTTTTTTTTTAAGAGACAGTACTTCAACTATCAAATGGTCGAATAGTCGAACGATTTTTAGTTTGAATCGTTCGATTTGAAGTCAAAGTCGTAGTCAAAGTCGAAGTAGCCATTTCGATGGTCGAAGTAGCCAAAAAAAACTTAAAAATTCAACGTTTTTTTCATTTTAATCCTTCACTCGAGCTTAGTAAATGTGTCCCCAATTGTTTTCATCTTAAAACATTAAGGGAGTTGTTTGCTAAACTCCAAATTTATCTGGTCAGGCTTTTTGGGGCAAAAAAGCTAGAGAAAATCATATGATACGATTTTTCCCCCAAACCGATTAATTTGAGCTTTTTAAATAATAAATAAGGTCAAATAGGGTATGGGAGTTTGCTTGTGTTTTTTTATTAAAATAATGAGATAAATTCAGATTTTAGTAGATAACCCTCTAAATGAGGGGATTGTTTTTAAAATATTGACATATTGCCTTTGCAAACCCTACATTATGATTTCAGATTGAAACCATAATTTCATAGATATTAACATCTCTTTAGCTGATTTCATTTCATATTTTTCATTGTTATAATTCATAACCACATGTCTGGCACTAGTTGCAGCAAAATAAGGGCTAACAGGCAAATTAATATAGCTAACAGGCGCGTACAATTCAGGTAAGAGTAATGGGTCTTATTGCATTGTGTTTTATATGATCATAACAGTGAGATGAAGTAACGAAAGTTAAAAGGAGTAGAATATTCTATGCTTTATGCAATCTAGCATAATGACGTATCAAGATACCGGCTTTAAAGGGGATTATTCTGTGTTGTGTTTGTAGGCATTATTTAGCATCATTGGGGAAAGATTTGTGTTTTTTTTTTTTCGAAAATAGGTTCTCAGTTAGGCACACATTTTCTTCATTTCCATTTATTTCTAAAAACTGTGCCTCTTCATATCTAATTGCAATGCAAACTTCACATGTACAAACTTTAACAATTGTTCCTTTATCCAGTAATATAACACTGTCCACACAAGAGAATCCTTCCATTAACTGAGGTTCCTGCTACAGTAACTATCTGTTCCTGCAGCATATCATTATGGTTTTGATGGCAACCCCATTCTGACAATTGTAAAAATGTGCTTACAGTACAATTAAAGCACTTTTCTGTATAATACATGAATGTTTGCTCCACGTGAAGAGTATAATACACACCCCATTTGAACTTCTTTGACAGCAAGTAAATAAATCTATATTGTAAAAAAATTTGGAATTTTATGGCTTTTTCATGTCTGTACCTTAAATATTTAAATTAGTATTATGCTAAATGTGCTATACCAATTCATGTGGAATTTTGAACTGTTCTTTCAGCCTAGAGACCATCAAGTGGAATGACTGTGTAAATAAAGGACAATATAGTATGTGGCTTAGGCCAGTAACAATATTTGACTTTTCAAATGTTTTTAAATTTAACATAATTCCAGTATCTTGACTGTGTGCTTATTCATGGAAAAACTTGAAACATAAAAAAATTGACTGCTTAAAAACATGAAAAAAATGCACTGTGAATTACTCCTATCCCTCATTTTTAATGAGTCTGCATATTCTGGATGCATAGTTGGCCAAAGGGACATAAAGGAGTGATATGCATGGCTCCACCCATAATGCCTTATGTGAGAATTAAACTCTCATTTTTGTTATTAAGTATATGGCATGAGACAAGTAAATACCTTCTGTTTGCAACCACCAATGTAGTAAGGCGTGTTCCCGCTGAGCTCCGGTGTCATTGTTCTGTGCTGACTGATCAGAGGGCTCCATAGCCACGAAACTGAATAATCGGCTACCTAACACCACCTGTATTGCTGCAGATGGGGGGCCACAAAAAAGCTAGTGACACAACAGCGCCTAAAATGGACAAATATGTCAGGCTACAGAATCAAGATGGCGCAGACTCCACAGAACGGACCCGCCATCTTCACAACCTCCACCAGGTCAGTGTGCGGACCAGTCTGATCCGGAACCGACACTGCAAGAAGTCCTCCTTGCGATCCGTGAATCTAGGACTGCGGTGGAGGTGAAAATCGATACCAGGATTGAGAGGTTAAAACTGATTTGGCGCTCCTACACCAAGATCTTCAGAAGGTGCGTGAGCGGACCGCGGAAGCGGAGAGGAGAATCTCCAACATAGAGGATGTTACAAGAGATGTTCCGCATTCCATCAGTCTACAACAGCAACTAAAAATGTGTAGAGCCAGGGCTGATGATTTGGACGGCCGGCAACGGCGGAATAATATCCGCGTCACGGGTATACCAGAAGGCCAAGAAGGGCCCAACCCCGAACTCTTCCTAGAGGCCCTGATCAAACAACATGTTGAGGCACGGTACCTTTCTCCTCTTTTCTTAATTGAGCGGGCTCACAGAATCCCCGGGCGCGCTCCGCCTCCGGGTGCACCTCCACGCACTATGATAGCCAAAATTCTCAATTACAGAGACAGAGACGCTATCCTGAAACAAATGTGAGTGAAAGGGGACATTACTATAGAGAACGCCAAACTACTGTTCTTTCCGGACTATACAATCGAAGTGCAGCGACAGAGGGCAAAGTTTGCAGAAGTCCGAAAAAAGCTAAGAGACAAAGGAATTCCTTATTCAACTGTGTTCCCTACAAAACTTCGTCTGATAGATGGTGAGACCACCCGTTTCTTCGATACTCCCCAGAGTGCGATGGACTGGCTGGAACAACAAGGCGCACCGGCTTCATCACGCAGAGCATGAACATCTTCCTACTGCAGTGTGAGTCGTCTCAAGATGCAGATAATTTCAAGTGCTCGACTGTCGCACACATGCTCCCCTTCCTGCTAGACTGTTGACCATCATAGAGTGGGGGAGTCGACAACTACACCTGGGGGACCCCAGGTTCGGACATTTGGAGTCTCTGTTCACTGTTGGGACTCGGAGTGAATTGGGTAACATGATATGTTTATAAGTTTAAGTTGAGTGCAATTACTACTGCAAAGGTTCAAACGTCCCTTGCAAATGCATGCTTACTTCAGTTCGGGGCCAAGGCCCATCCCAGTTTACAGGGTGGGCAGGGAGGGCTAGGGTTATGTTTTGTGGGTTTTTTCTTCCCCTCCCCTATCTTTACCTTACCCTTATGCTTAGGTACAGAGCTGGGTCCAGCAAGGGCAATCAACCATAGGTATAAATGGCAACCACAACATTAGTATTGTGGAACATCAGGGGGCTCAATGACAAAATAAAGAGAGCTTTTATGTTCACAGTTTTGAAACAATGGGCCCCTGAAATAGTTTGTCTCCAGGAGACTCATCTCATAGGGCGCAAAACTCTTGCACTTAAGAGAGGATGGGTAGCACAGGCGTACCATGCTACATTTTCCTCCCATGCCAGAGGCGTTGCTATCCTTATTAAAAAAAGCCTTCCATATGTGCTCCACCAGATTCATACAGATCATTACGGGCAATACATTATCCTACATTGTACAATTAGATCTACTGAACTCCTACTGATTACTGTCTATGTGCCTCCACCCTTTAGTGTGGAACTTATGGATCAGATAATGCGGGAAGTTATTACTCTGCCTCTCCTCCCTCAGTGCTGGGTAGGTGACTTTAATTGCTGCCTAATCCCGGCCCTTGATAGACTTAACTCCATGGACACTACACCGTCTAAATTTAAAAACTGGATGGACAGAATGGGATTGCTGGATATTTGGAGAGCTAGGAACCCCTCTGCCCAGTCCTACTCATGTCATTCAGGGACCCACCGAACACTGTCACGTATTGATATGGCCCTGGTTTCTCCAGAAGTGGCCGCTAAGATTGTAGACATTAATTACGAACCAAGATCCATTTCAGATCACTCCCCCTTACGTATTAAGCTGCAACTATACCCGCATCAGGGATTCAAAAGGTGGAGACTGAACTCCTTATGGCTCTCACAGGAGGAGGTTGTAGAGAAAATTCAAACCTCAGCTGAACATTACTGGGAAGAAAATAGTAACTCAACATCTCCAGCTCTCCTGTGGGATGCTTTTAAGGCAGTGGCTAGAGGAGACATTATTCAAACAATTAATGCGGTTAGGACTAATACTAAGCTACAGGTCCAACAGGCTGCTGAGGAGGTGGAACGGGTAGAGCAAGCTTATATTGCAGCACCTTCAGAGGGGGGCCATGCTCTTCTGGTCCAAGCTCAAACAGCATTGAAGTGTAAGTTCACTGAATTGACCCAGAAAAAATTGTTATATGCCTCCCAAAGGGGGTTTGAACAGGGAGAGAAATTAGGTAAAACTCTAGCATTCCTTTCCAAAATAGCTGTGCCTAAGACAGTGATACATAGAATCAAGACTGGAGAGGGCCATATACTAACTGATCCTAGGCAGATAGCTGACCAATTTAGAGAGTACTTTTCCAAATTGTACAGTACCCAAGCCAAACACTCCCAGACGCAGTTAGACAACTTCATTACAACCATACCGCTCCCCAAACTTCATCCTACATATGCAGCTCTATTAGATAGCCCTATAACGGCTGCCAAAATTCAAGAGGCGATCAGTGCAATGGCGACCTCGAAATGCCCTGGACCTGATGGTCTACCAGTAGAATGGTATAGGGCCTTGGGAAAGAAAGTAACAGGTACATTGTGTGATATTCTGGCACAGGCCTATGACCAGGGTACATTGCCTCCATCATTTAGTAATGCTTTGATTGTTTTAATACATAAGGAGGGGAAGGATGTGGAATCCTGTGGGTCGTACCGTCCAATATCCCTTCTTAACGTAGATGCTAAGATCCTAGCGAAATTGTTGGCTATCAGGCTCAAGCTGGTTATCACTTTATTGGTAAATCCTGATCAGACGGGTTTTATGCCTGATCGTGCCACTGATGTAAATTTAAGGAGGCTTTACTTTAATTTGCAGGTCCCACATGACAATATAGGTTCCAGGGTGATACTGTCACCTTTGATTCTATTGAATGGTCGTATCTGTGGGGAATCATGGAGCAATATGGGGCTGGGGATCGGTATATTAAGTGGGTCAAACTCCTATACCAAAATCCAATGGCCCAAGTACAGGTTACTGATTTTATAACTGATAATTTTCAGCTAGGAAGTGGGACCCGACAGGGGTGCCCTCTGTCCCCCCTTCTCTTTGCGCTGGCTATTGAACCACTGGCCATACAGATCAGAACATCACCGCAGATTAAAGGGCTCAAATATGGCGATATTGAGGAGAAAATCTCCTTATACGCGGATGATGTATTGCTATACTTAGCTGACACGGGTCCTTCGTTGGTAGGGGTACTAGACCTGTTTGACAGCTTAACTAAATATGCTGGTTTACGCATTAACTGGGCCAAGTCTGTAGTTTTTCCTCTCGAACAAGACCTGGACCCTGGCTTGGCAGCTGACCACAGACTGCAATGGGTCACTACTTTCAAATATCTAGGGATACATATCCATAGGGACTTAGAGCAATTTGTACCCCAGAACATTTCCCCCATCACTAGACAGCTCACATCAGCATTGATATCCTGGAGTTCACTCCCACTTACCCTCTGGGGCAGAACTAACGTAATCAAAATGATCTTTCTACCAAAGTACCTCTATGTACTGCATAATTCACCGCTGAGCATTGCTAAAGATACATTAGACTCTATACAAGCCCTGATTAGACCCTTTCTATGGGATAATAAAGTCCTAAGAGTGTCGCAGAGTACGTTAATGGCACCTTATGATAGAGGGGGACTGGGATTGCCCAATCTTTATGCTTACTATCTGGCAGGCCAGCTGGCTTACATTAATTGGTGGCTAACACAGGACCTGGAAAATCCCAATGTAATTCTGCAAGCCAAATATGTGGGCTCTCTGGAGGCTCTACGGAACTGTGTCTTTAGAAAAGAGAACGATATTTCACACCTTGCACCTTGCATGAAAGCTCCATGGTTAGCGTGGGTGGCAGTAATGAAACTAACCCGAACCAAACCCCCAATTGTATCCCCAGCTCTTCCCTTATGGGGAAATTCCCATTTACAACATTTTATAGATACAGAGATCACTAGATATTGGGCACCCAAAGCAATCAAGTATCTGGCGGATATGGTGGATGGTTCTAACTTCATTGATATGAACCCGTTGAGGAACAAAACTGGGACCCCAAATATGCCCATGTATAGGTATCGACCAACTCCGCCACATGTTTCAGGCTCAGTTTGGGACAGGAGTCATGGTACTGGAGGAACCCCGGGTGCTAAGCCAGCTCCAGCTCAGAAAAGAGGACACCTCCAAAATGATCTCCAAACTATATGCCATCATAGTAGAAACTGGTCCCAAACCCTTTGATAAAGCTCTAGCAGCGTGGAAAAGAGATATTCCAAATCTCAGTATTGATCAGTGGGATGAGGTAACAGGGAACCTTTATAGCTTCCTCATTAGTGCCAGAGACAGAGGAGTTTGCAGGAATCTATGATCTGCGAACTCTATTTGTTCTAGGGAATAAGGATAGCCACCTAGCAACAGCTGTTGGGTTAGGCGGCAGCCTCCCGAATTGATCGCTGGAAACTTCTAATGCTCTGAAAAGAGCGGGAAGAAGTTACAGGAACAGGATCTCTTAACTCTCGCGAGATCTTGTTCCTGTCAGAATTTTTCGGAAGACTGGTGATGACTATCCTTAAGTATACCTGTTTTCAAATAAGAGTGAAAAAACAAATTTTTTGAAATAAACAGTGTAACTCTTTATTCCTTGAGAGGAAGAGATAATAAAGAAACTTTTATGTAAGATATTTGTAATTGTAACAAATTACATTCTTTAGTGACATTTGGCATGAGATACTTTGTAATTCAATTGAAATACAATTTCAGTGTGTATCTTGTTTGACTGAAATATCTTCTACTTTGTATCTTTAGTAGATGAGTTATTATCCACCTTAGCTGGCTTGTTGAATCCTGTAGAGAAAAGAAAATCTTTGATTATTTTCTATTTATCAATTTAACACCTGTAAAAACTAAACCACCAGTTAACTTGGGTGGGTGGGATGGGCGCTGTTGCTAGGTGGCTATCCTTATTCCCTAGAACAAATAGAGTTCGCAGATCATAGATTCCTACAAACTCCTCTTTGTTCTTCGGGAGGATGCCACCTAGCAACAGCTGTTGGGTAGAATAGCACACACCTGGTGGTTGCCCGAATGAAATTGAGTTTTTCTTGCTCTGTAGGTCTCCAATAATATTTTGCAAATGTCCTCTGAGAAGACCACCTGGCAGCTTTAAGTATGATGGGAAGTGATACACCCTTTGATGCTGCCATTGTGGCTGTGGCTGATCTTAGTGAGGCCTGACTCATAGCATGCAGTATCCACCCTCTTATTGTGTTTACTTTAGCGGGACGAAAAGGATTTCTTGTTGTCAAGAGTAATTGCGACATATCACCTCTTACCTCCCTAGATTTTTCTAAGTAGGTGGATAAAGCCGATACAATACATAAAGATGTATCTTCCTCATCTCTTATTAAGTACACTTCCACTGGAGATGAGTTTTCAATTAGCGTTTTAGTTCTACCTTTAAGAATAATGTGGAAACCACCTGGGGTTGAAGAAAACCATGGGTCTGTTATGTGGATGAGAGTTAGTTCTGCCCCTCTTGCTGCTAGAGCTAAAGCTAAGAGAGCAGTCACTTTTATAGTAAGGCTTCTCAAGTCTGCATTCTGATTATCTATCGTAGATAGGTACTGCAACAGAGGTTCGGTGTCCCGTGTTGTCATATTTAGGACAAATTGGTCTTGATAAACAAGCTCCTCTGATTAATCTCAAATAGAGTTTACTATCCGTGAAATTTGGAATTAAGAAATTTAGTGCTGAACCGTAAGATTTTAGGGTATTAGAAGCTGTCCCTTGTTCAAACTTATATGCTAAAAAATCTAATGCAGAGTGTAGTGAAATCCCTTTATTTGAGTCTTGTAAATGAGGGTACATCCAAGTTTTCAATTCCGCAATGAGGGAATTATATTTTTTACATGTTCTAGATCTAAGGGAAGAATTTATCAGCTTTATGGTAGAATGTTTCAATGAAGGATTTTGGTATAAGAAATTGGAGCTGCAATCCACATTAGTGTTGGTAGGTTCTTCAGTATCTCTTGTGTACCCTGAAAACAGTCCTGAGTGAACCCCAATGGAACCTTCCTGCCTGAAATTAGGGGTTGTATCAGTGGAAACCATGGTTTGGATGGCCAAATTGGATACACCAGGACTAGATCTTTGACTCCCTCCATTTGAATTTTTTGGAGAACATTCGGGAGAATATATGGAGGGGGAAAGGCATAAAGGTTTGTTAAACCTGTCCATGGGAAGGAAAGTGCATCCATTCTCCATGCTTTGCTTGTCCAGGTTCTGGCTACAAATTTCTTTGTTTGAGCTGATGTCTGGGATGCAAATAAATCTATTGATCTTTCTCCCAATTGTGTCTCTATTTTGTGGAAAATGTTATAGTGTTATCTTTTGACGCGATAAAGCGTCTGCTAATTCGTTTTCCTCTCCGGGAATATATGTGGCGTGTAATGTGATTTGATTGGAAAAAGCCCAATCCCAAAGGTCTAACGCCAAATAACAAAGTGTTTTTGATTTTGTTCCTCCCATTCTGTTTACATATGAAACTGCTGTTTTGTTGTCTGACTGAATTAACACCGACTTTTGAATATTTGGGGATATTAGAGCCTTTAAACCTAAAAACATCGCCTTTAGCTCTAATACATTTATGTGAAGTGTTTTTTCTTTTCCTGACCAAAGACCTCTGACTGCTCCTTTGTGAGTGTAAGCTCCCCAACCTCTTAAGGAGGCGTCCGTTGTTATGATAATGTCGTAATCGTTTTTTATAAGTGGCTTTGGGAAAGGCTGGGTTTGCCAGGTTATCAGAGCGAGTTCCCTTTTTACTTTGTTTGGAAGTGTTAATTTTTTGTTCCAGTGAATATTTTCCCTTAATTTTTGTGCTAGCCACATTTGTGAGTGCCGACACAGAAGAGGTGCTTGAGTGCATCCTGGGGACAAAGCAATTATTTTCCCTATTGCTGCTGCAATTAAACGTAGGGAAACTTGATGAAGTGGTAGCAACTGGGCTATGAAAACCTGAATATGTTCCCACATTTCTTTGGGAATGGAAAGGGTTAACCTTGTTGTATCTACTGTGAATCCCAGAAATGTTATTGATTGGCAAGGGTTTAGTACTGATTTTTCCCAATTTATTGTGAATCCTAATTTTTGCATTAAAGTGATGAACATCTGTCTTTGAGAACTGAAATATCTGGATTTAGAATAAGAATGTCGTCCAGATAAAAGATGCATGTTATCCCTTTTTGTCTCATGTGAGAAATTACTGATTTCATTACTCTGGAAAATGTGTATGGAGCGTTGGAGAGGCCAAACACCATTACATTCCAGTGGTAAATATTTTGCTTCCACTGGAATCTCAAAAACCTTTTGTGATTTTTTGATATTTTTATAGCATGGAATGCATCCTTTAGATCTATCTTTATGCAATAAGCATTTTCTTTCAAGAGGTATGTGAGATCTGCAATGCTTTCCATTCTGAAACGTTTCCTTTTTAAAAATTTGTTTAAAGACTTCACATTCAGGACTGGTCTGACAGAACCATCTGGCTTTGGTATTGGGAAAAGATGACTTATCCAGCCTGACTGTGAAAGGTCTGAGAGTTCTATCTTTCCCTCTAGCAAAGCCTTTTCTAAGGCACCGTCTAGAATTGCACTGGTGTCTCTGTATCTGTTTGAGATTTGAAGTGGGAAAGATTTTAGAGGAAGGTACAAGCCCCTTCTTATTATGTTTAAAACCCATTTGTCTGTGGTTATTGTTTGCCATAAAGGTATCATTTCTGACTGGGAAAATGCTTGAGTTTTGTTTACCTGGCACTCTTTTCTTATAACCAGTAGACCACTTAGGGTTGGTTGTTCGTCCACTGGACTGGACTCTCTGGCCAAAGAAAGGTCTTTTATAGCTCTGTGAGGCTTCACGGGATGACCCTTGAGCTCTGTAAGGACGTCCCTCTCCACGAAAGGGTTTTTTGTTGAAAAAGGAAGGTCTTTTCCAGTCCCCAAAAGATTTTCTTGCCTTATAGCGTGATTTTACCTCCTTAATAAAATCTGGACCAAATAAAGAGTCCTCAAAATTTGGAAATTCATGTGATTTTGGAGCCAGGTCCAACATGCCCATAGTATGTAACCAACGAGCTCTTCTCACACTTGTGACATGGTTAAAAGCCTGGCCAATCATCAATGCAGCTCTGGTTGATGCTTTAAGAAGAGCTAATTTTGAAGATTGCAACAAATGAATATTCTTTCTGGACTGTTGTCCTTCTTGTTCTGCTTTATCAAGCATGAGTAACAAAGGACCAGCTGCATCTGCAATTTTAAATTGTATGTTGCGCAAGGACTGATCCATCCTGTCATTATTGGTTACTGTACCAGTAATAGAGGATAGTGCAGGGTCTACTTCTGGTGCTAACATAGCCTGTATATCAGGGATTCCAATATGGTTTCTTAAAACCAAGTCATCTTCTTTCATTAAAGAAGAGCGAAAGGCATACTTTGTGAAATCATACACCTCAGATTTATCATTAAGTGCCCATCTGGCATTAAATAACTTTGGTGGAGGTGTTTTTCCCAGGAGATCAACTCTTGACATTTGTGTGTCACTTATTTTCCCTCTAACAGAGGATGCTGAAGATTTCATTGTTTTTTCACAATCCCAATCCACCTCAGAGATTTTTGAATTGCCAGCTACGGGCTCAGAATCAGAAGCAACCGCTTCAGAATATAATGAAAAATGACTGCTGCTATCATAATGTTTAAAATGACCCTTTCTGGGTAATTTTTCTGAAATCCCAAACGGGACCAAATTTCTTTTCTTCTCCTTTCCTTTCTGTCTCAAACGAGACTTTTTTGCCTTAGGAGAGCTGTCTGTTGAACTCTTACCAGAGTCTGAGGAAGAGTCTTGAATATTATAGTTTTTCTTTTTCTTATTTTTTATGAATTCCTCTTCCGAGGATGAAGAATTATCTGGAGACTGAATTTGTCTCCTTTGCTTAACATTTTTAAACTGTCTGTGAGGAGAAATTTCTAACGACTCAGTAGCCGTTACCGAGAGTGTGTCCTCCATCACAGCGCTGTGAAAAATTCTGACAGGAACAAGATCTCGCGAGAGTTAAGAGATCCTGTTCCTGTAACTTCTTCCCACTCTTTTCAGAGTATTAGAAGTTTCCAGCGATCAATTCGGGAGGCTGCCGCCTAACCCAACAGCTGTTGCTAGGTGGCATCCTCCCGAAGAACAAAAGCTTATTCAGCACAAATTTATTCTAAGAACTTACCTCACTCCCAACAGGTTATATCTCATGGGAAAACTTCCAGCACCACTATGCAAGCGGTGTGGGGATCAAGATGGGTCCTACTGGCACATGATTTGGATATGTACAGTCATCAATAGATATTGGGCAGCGGTAACACACCATGTACAGGAAATTCTTGACCTTCCTTCTCTCTGTTCCCCAGAGATTTGTTTGCTGGGCCTAGTAGATGACTTTCTTAATGCAACCAGAACAAGAGTTCTAGTTAGATCCCTCCTCTACTATGCTAGGAAAGTAATAATTATGAAGTGGATGGCTCCTTTACCTCCAAAACAGGGTGACCTGGGTACAATATGTTAACAAAATGCTCCCTTTGATCAAACTGACCTATGAAGCCAGAGGTTGTCCTGGAAAGTTTGGGAATATTTGGGACCCTTGGACCGATGTGCACCTGACAACATTGCCTTGAATTGTGCATGATATTATTCTGTGTGCTTATGGAATGTAAAAGATGTTCCGTTTATATGGACTTTGCTGTACCTCCCCTCCCCCCTTCTTTTCTGTATCCCACTTTTTTTTTTCCTTTGGAAATGTTAATAAAAAGTTACCCATTAAAATACCTTCTGTTTGCAGAAGGCCTTATGCAGCATGTCTGGCTCGTGAATCGCATTTTGGCTCATTTTAGTCCTATCCCTATCTCACCCTAACCAGGTTCTCTGCTTCAATGAGTCTGCCAAATTTCAAATAAATCGCAAAATTCTAATTTAAAAAATAGTTTGAAATTTGAAAAACCAACTTCCATTGAAGTTACATGAACTCATAAACCATAAACATTTGTGTTTTGGAAATTTAAATTTGCTGCAAAAAGCTCAAATTGTGTTAAAAATGCAAGATTGAATATTGGCCTATGGTTCAGGCACTTCAATGTGCAGTTTTCAAACTAAATTGGTGATGGTGTCATGACTTAAAACAGACATCAGCTTTACGGTGGGGCTTATACTGTATGCATTGTTCTTGTTGCTACTTGTGATCATGTTGTAAAGAGTTGACCTGGATGCTGCATACTGAATAACTGTAAACTCAAACTCTGCTCATAACACAGTCTAAAACTGTTTCTCAAATATTGGTAAGTATTATTTATGCTTTTTTTCCTCTTTTTTATGGGAACTGTTATCCAACCTGGGGTTTTCTGGATATCGTATCTTTCCATTATTTGGATATATGTTAATGGTACATTCTCTACTTGGATTAAGGTTCTTAGTGGGGTCCCTCAGGGCTCGGTATTGGGTCCACTTTTATTTAACTTGTTCATTAATTACTTAGGGGAGGGTATTGGAAGTAATATATCAGTGTTTGCAGATGACACAAAACTATCCAGCCCAATTAATTCTATCCAGGATGGGGCATCCTTGCAACACGATCTTGACAAACTGGCAATCTGGCCAGCCAAGTGGCAAATGAGATTCAATGTTGATAAATGTAAAGTCATGCACCTGGGATATAAACATATCCAAGCCACTTATACCCTTAATGGGACTGCACTAGGCAAATCCATTATGGAAAAGGACCTTGGAGTCCTTGTAGATGATAAACTTGGCTGTAGCAAGCAATGCCAGTCAGCAGCATCAAGGGCAAATAAGGTCTTGGGCTGTATTAAAAGGGGCATAGAGTCACGGGAGGAGGGGGTCATTCTTCCACTGTATAGAGCACTTGTAAGGCCCCATCTAGAATATGCCGTACAGTTTTGGTCTCCATCACTCAAACAGGACATTATTGTATTAGAGAGGGTACAGAAAAGGGCAACTAAGCTGGTAAAAGGTATGGAAAATCTTAGCTATGAGGAAAGACTGGCCAAATTGGGGATGTTGGAGAAGAGGTGGTTAAAGGGCGATATGATAACTGTGTATAAATATATAAGGGGATCGTATAATAATCTCTCTAATTATTTATTTACCAGTAGGTCTTTCCAGCTGACACGATGTCGCCCATTCCGATTAGAAGAAAAGAGGTTCCGCCTAAATATTTGGAAGGGGTTTTTTTACAGTGAGAGCTGTGAAGATGTGGAATTCTCTCCCTGAATCAGTTGTACAGGCTAATACATTAGATAGCTTTAAGAAGGGGTTGGATAGCTTTTTAGCAAGTGAGGGAATACAGAGCTCATAGTACAAGTTGATCCAGGGACTACGATTAATTATAGGATTAATTATACCTTATTTTGGATTAAGTACAAGGTACTGTTTTATTATTACAAAGAAAAAGGAAAAAAATTAAAAATATTTGGATTATTTTTATAAAATGGAGTCTATGGGAGACAACCTTCCCGTAATTCTGAGCTTTCTGTATAATGGGTCTCTGGATAACAGATCCCATACCTATAATATACTATATGTGAATCATATAGTGTGCTCTTTCATACGGATAAAGAATTTATTCCTTATTCCTTTATTCCTTAAGGGCCTTAGCATGACTAATAAATACCTGCTGCACTTCAAGTACAGCATCAAAGAGCATTTATCATTTGTAACTTTTTTTAAATTAAAGCATTGCCAGAGGACAGTATGTAAGTGGGCTTAAAATGTAGTTTAGAGACTAAACTCAACAGGAACTTATTCAACATTTACAACTGTACATTAGATGTATTATGACTCTATTTAAATCATATCTGCCATACGAGAAATTAGCCATCTACATTGCTTTTTTTAACTTTGAAGATGTTCTAAAAAAGGCATCCCCAGGGTTGGATTTTAAAGTTATGTGTGCTTACTAACAGGCTGCTGACTGGTGAAAGCAACTAAAGCAAATAAACCAAGACAAAAAGATAAGTTTTTATTAACTGTTATTTTAAAGTATGAGGTCTGCACAGAGTCTTTTTCACCAGAGCGCTCACTTGGCATTTTAGATCTCCTGGCAGCGTGTTTTTCTCTTTCTCCTCGTGTATACCGACAGGGCACTTCCCAATGATGTCACCAGCCTTATGCGTTTCGTCTGTGACTTCGTCAGAGAAGAACACACTGCCAGGAGATCTAAAAAGACAAGTGAGCGCTCTAGTGAAAAAGACTCTGTGCAGACCTCATACTGGTGGGGACGGTTGCTAATAGGACGTCAAAATGATATGCATTCAAAATACGAATGCCATGTGAGTGCATTTTAAACACTTTTTGATTTTAGAAAATAAAGGTGGATTTACACTATTGCTGCTGCATTTATCCTACAGTTTGTACTGAAAAGCATGTTCTGATATTGAAGAAAGAATTTTAATATGCATTTGAACAGAATTTGTTTGTGAGTACCCATCTGAAAGCATTATACAAGCGTTTTTGGTATAATTACCGAAGGTGGTGGTGGAAAGAAAGAAAAAAAGGGGGCTGCACCTAGTGTGGTGAATACATAATTAAGAGTTCCCAATCACAAGGGGTTACATCTATCAAACAATATTGCCCTATGTTTGTTTGTTCTAACCTGTGCCTTTGGCGCTGGCTTCTGTTTTACGTAAACCTCTCTAAGTGGAGTTACAAACCCAGTAGTTTCAAATTAAAGGAGGTTTAAACTGGTCATGAGCCAAATTTTTTTTTATTATTGTATTTTGATCTGTGACTGGGATAATGAGTGCTAGCAAGGTTGAAGGTCTAACCCAGTGCACAGTCTGCCATATGTATGCAGATTTGGAACAAGAGTTACAAACTGCTTACCTCTGTGGTGGTTGTGAGCAAATTGCCACTTTAGAGGCTTGACTAGAGCAGCAATTTGCAACACGACAGTCGATTGACAATCTTGAGAGGAGTCTCTTGCTCACTGAGCAGGACCTAGCGGGTCAGATAGTTTGGGAGGTACAGAACAGCAGCAGGATGATGAGGCAGTTAGCTGGGTGACAGTAAGAAAATCTAGTGTGGGCAAAAGGAAAAGGGAGGCTGCTCAGAGGTTTATTCACCAGATTGTGTGAAGAAGATGAGAGTGTGAACTCTGGATTGGCAGTTCTAGATGGGACTGACGTCTCTCTCTAGGTCTAGGACAGGATGTGTCAGGTATCAGGGCGAGTCTGAAGGTATAAGCCTCCCCCATGCTTCCCACTGAGCTGCGTCCTGAGGGTTGGTACAGGACGGTCCCAGATAAGGAATAGCAGGAGTGCCGATTGAGCCCGCAGAAATAACAGTTTGTGAATAAGGACTCAGCACTTATCTGTAAATGAAGAGACAAAGTCAGGAACAAGCCGGGTCATACACGGGAGACAATCAGGAAGCTGGAGCCGATTTGGGAATAAACAAGCAGAGTAGTCAAGCCAAGGTCGAAATCAGAAGTATCAATCACAAAGATCCAGGGATAATCAGAAGAATAGTCAGGAACAAGCCGTAGTCGTAATCAGAAGAATCATCAAAGTCAAAACGCTTAATGTCAGTAGAGACGATCACCACGCACTGAGTCTAGGCCTGAGAGTCCTTTTAACCTCAGGATGCATGCTTGCGTCAGGACGTGCGCCTGCGTCATGACACGCGCCTGCGTCAGAAAACACGCATG
The DNA here is from genome assembly GCA_038501925.1 of Xenopus petersii. Taxonomy (NCBI): domain Eukaryota; kingdom Metazoa; phylum Chordata; class Amphibia; order Anura; family Pipidae; genus Xenopus; species Xenopus petersii. The sequence continues at coordinate 106,361,765 of CM076672.1, forward strand.
CGCCAGTATGCGCGCGCACGCCAGAACGTGCGCAGGCATTAAAGCGCGTGCATCAGAACACTCACCGCGCCAACAACAGGCGCTGGCGCAGAGACACCGGCCGATTCGCGTGGTGACGTCAGCTCAACCCAGAGCTGTTCTGCTGAGCCCTGACATTGCCCCCCCTCATAAGTCTCACCCTGAATATGCTTTGCAGGGTGAGACTTATGGAACAATTCAATAAGTTGAGGAGCATGTACATTACTCATGGGTTCCCATGAATTTTCTTCGGAAGGAAAGCCTTTCCACTGAATCAAATATTGAAGTCGACCCCGCCGGAATCTAGAATCCAAAACAGCCTCCACTTCAAATTCCTCCACACCTTCAATAGACACAGGAGCTGGAGGATTGTGATCTCTTCCCAAAAAAGTGTTCTTCACCACTGGTTTTAGCAAAGCTGCATCGAAAAATAGGATGAATTCTGTAAGTAGCCGGCAATTTAAGTTTAAACGTTACCTCATTCACACGCTGAATAATGGAAAAAGGACCCAAAAAGCGTTGACCCAACTTCTTGGATGGACATGGAAGTTTGATATACAGATTAGACAACCACACCAGGTCTCCAACTTGAAACTCTGGATCCTTCCTCCTCTTGCGATCAGCGAAGACTTTAAAATTATTCTGTGCTTGAGACATCGTATGTTGGATTCTCTGAGTATTCTCAAGAAGAAAAGAAAGTCTCTCCTGTACTGCTGGCACTTCTATTCCCTTAGGAAGGTTAGGAAGAACGTGAGGGTGGAAACCATAATTAGCAAAGAAAGAAGTTTGCTTGGTAGAGGAATGAAGAGCATTATTATAGGAGATAAAGAAGAGGACGCTTCCTTGATCTTTGACATAAGTTCAGTCTGCAAGAGAAAAAAATTTTGAGGACATAATATTGTATCCGGCGGCAAAGGATTCCTGAACGTGCAATCGTGAAAGAACATCTGCTTTCTTGTTCTTAGAGCCAAGCCTGTAAGTTATATGAAAATTAAAACGAGAGAAAAATAACGCCCATCTGGCTTTTCTTGGCTTAAGGCGTTTGGCGGTCCTCAAATATTCTAAATTCTTATGGTCTGAGAAGATAATGATTGGATGCAAAGCTCCTTCCAACAAATGACACCACTCTTCAAAAGATGATTTAATGGCCAAGAGTTCCCTGTCAGAAACATCATAATTCCTCTCCGAAATTGAAAGTTTCTTTGAGAAGAAAGCCACAGGATGAAGAGGGTTATTATTGTCGGTTCTTTGAGATAAAATGGTTCCAATAGCAGTCTCTGAAGCATCAACTTCTAAAATATACGGCAACACAGGATTAGGATGTTTCAAGATAGCAGCAGACGTGAAAAAGAAGTTTCAACTGATCGAAAGCCACCTGTGCTTGCGTAGACCACTGAAAACGTCTAGTGGAACTGGTTAAATCTGTAATAGGAGCAATAATCTTCGAAAAATCTTTAATAATTTTCCTATAGAAATTAGCAAATCCAACGAAACTTTGGACTGCTTTTCGGGAAGAAGGAATAGGCCAGTCAAGAATAGTGGACACCTTCTTCTTATCCAAGCAGACTCCATCGGATGATAATACAAACCCCAAGAAATCCACTTAAGACTTGCAGAATTCACATTTCTCCAATTTAGCATACAACCGATGAGTCCGCAAATGGTTGAAAACTTTTCTCAGTTGTATCTCATGATCCTGTTCTGAAGAAGAAAAAATTAGAATATCATCCAGATAGACAATCAAAAATTGATCCAAAAAATCTCTGAAAATGTCATTAACAAAATGCTGAAAAGCAGCAGGAGCATTACATAAGCCAAATGGCATAACGAGATACTCATAATGTCCAAAACGTGTATGGAAAGGTGTCTTCCACTCATCTCCTTGTCGAATCCTTACCAGGTTGTATGCTCCCCGTAAATCTAATTTAGAAAAATCTTGGCCCCACGAAGGTTCTGAAACAACTCAGGTATAAGAGGTAACGAATAATGGTTTTTCACTGTAATCTGATTCAAGTGTCTGTAATCAATGCAAGGACATAAGGAATGATCTTTTTTTTCTACAACGAAAATACCCGCCCCTGCAGGAGAAGTGGAAGGACGCATAAATCCTTTCTTCAAATTCTCATTGAAATATTCTTTCAGGACCAACAGTTCTGGCTCAGACAGAGGCTAGATGCGTCCAAAAGGAATAGGAGCCCCAGGAAGCAAGTCCACGGGACAATCATAGATTCGATGAGGAGGTAATGTGTCAGCTCCCTTTTGATCTAAGACGTCCATATAATCATGAAGAAAAGTTGGAATAGCCTGGAAACGAGGGTCTTGGGGCGAACACAAGGCTAATAATTTGGAATTGGTTCTGGGCAAAACAGAATGAGAAATAGAGGCTGTGGACAAAAATTGCAATAAACCAGTGCTCCAATTTATTGAGGGATTGTGTGTTTTCAACCATGGGAAACCAAGAATCAAAGGGAAAAGAGGAGAAGACACCACATCAAATGACAAAGTCTCAATATGATTAAAGTCAATAACAACAGACAGTGGTATAGTCTCCAGCATCACTGGTCCGGAAGAGAGTTGAGAGCCATCTGCAGTTCTTACAAGAAACGGCTGTGTCTTGGGCCGAATTGGAATATTGTGAGTCTTAGTAAATTCCGTATCCACAAAGCACCCACAGGCTCCCGAATCTATGACGACCTTACTCTCTAGGAACCCTTGGGGCCACTGTAGGGAAATAGGAACAATAAGCAAAGGCAAATCTCGAATGACGGAAGATGAGGATGGAAGACAGATTGTGTGAACATGCTTACCCCCTGGCCGGGTAGGACAGTCTCTCAAAAAATGCCCAGAATGCCCGCAGTATAGGCATAGGTTATTTTCTCTTCTCCGAGTCCTCTCATGAGCTGAGATAGCTGCTCTAATAAGTACAATCTGCATGGGTTTCGGGACACTTGCCGTAGAAGCATAAGAAGAGATAAGTGAGGAAGTTGTAGAGACATGTGGAGATAGAGGGGCTTTAGGTAGAACCCAGGATGCTCCAAGAGAGGATGTTGTAGCTCTCTCTGCACGTCTTTCCCTTAGACGTCGGTCAATCTGTATACATAGATCAATCAATGATTCCAATGAGTCAGGTATTCCTACTCTGGCTAATTCGTCTTTCAGAGTGGGACTCAAACCCAAACGGAATTGATGCCTAAGAGCCTTGTCATTCCACTCGGTGTCGGTGGCGTATGTACGGAAATCCGTCACATAATCTTCCACTGGGCGTTTACCCTTAAAAAGAGTCCTGATCATCGTTTCAGCGGTATCAGATCTCTTAGGGTCATCGTAGATCTGAGCCATAGCCGAAAAGAATGTATCCACACTAGCCAGTAATGGACTTTTAGTTTCAAATAAACAATGAGCCCAAGTCTTGGGTTCCCCAGACAATAATGACATAACCACTCCCATCCTGATTTGTTCTGTAGAATAGGATTGAACTTTCAGAGAAAACATAAGTCGACAGTCATTTTCGAAAGCTCTAAATTTTGCTCTATCTCCAGAAAAACGATCAGGAAGTGGGATCTTGGGCTCAGGTGTCAGATGTGTGGAAGTGGATGCTGAAACAGATGAGGCTGGAAAAACTGGGGGCCCAGGAGGAAGAGCAGCAGCAACAGTCATATCTTGCATTTGGGCCTGCAATTGTTGATAACCTCCCTGTAAATCTCGAACAGCCCGGGTGAGGCCAGCCAATTGTTGAGCAATGATTTCCAAAGGGGAAGGGGCTGGTTCCTCAGACTCCATGGCGAGGTGATACTGTCAGGTATCAGGGCGAGTCTGAAGGTATAAGCCTCCCCCACGCTTCCCACTGACCTGCGCCCTGAGGGTTGATACAGGACGGTCCCAGATAAGGAATAGCAGGAGTGCCGATTGAGCCCGCAGAAATAACAGTTTGTGAATAAGGACTCAGCACTTATCTGCAAATGAAGAGACGAAGTCAGGAACAAGCCGGGTCATACACGGGAGACAATCAGGAAGCTGGAGCCGATTTGGGAATAAACGAGCAGAGTAGTCAGGAGAAGCCAAGGTCGAACTCAGAAGTATCAATCACAAAGATCCAGGGATAATCAGAAGAATAGTCAGGAACAAGCCGTAGTCATAATCAGAAGAATCATCAAAGTCAAAACGCTTAGTGTCAGTAGAGACAATCACCTCGCATTGAGCCTAGGCCTGAGCGTTCTTTTAACCTCAGGACGCATGCTTGCGTCAGGATGCGCGCACACAGCAGAACGTGCGCAGGTGTTAAAACGCGTGCGCACATCAGAACATGCGCCCGCGCCAACAACAGGCGCTGGTGCAGAGACACCGGACGATTTGCGTGGTGACGTCAGCTCAACCCGGAGCTATTCTGCTGAGCCCTGACAGGGTGGTATTAAACCCAGGGTACTTAAAGAGCTTAGCTCTGTGTTTGCCAAACCCCTTTACTTAATTTTTCAGGATTCATTGAGGTCTGGCACGGTGCCGAGAAACTGGCGTACAGCTATTCAAAAAGGGATCCAGTTTTCAGCCTTAAAACTATAGGCCGGTTAGTCTAACATCAGGGGTAGGAAAGCTTTTCGAAGGGGTATTAAAGGATAAGATACTGGACTTCATTGCAAATCATAATACTATGAGTTTGTGCCAGCATGGTTTTATGCATAACTGACCTTGCCAGACTAATTTAATTTCCTGGAATTCTGGGAAGGCAGTGGATGTTATCTACTTAGACTTTGCTAAAGCATTTGATACAGTGCCACACAGAAGGTTACTAGTTAAATTAAGGTATGTTGGCCTGGAACGTAATATTTGTACCTGGATAGAGAACTGGCTAAAAGATAGATTACTGTTTAAGCCTATGCGGGATCTCCTACAACATATTTGGAGTCATTTGGTGGATTCTGAAACATCAAATTTTTTTTGGAAAATTCTTCTATTTGAATTTTCTTAACTGAGAAGGATCTAAGGGTTTTTGTGGATAACAAGTTGACTCATTTTGGGCAGTGTCATCTGTCTTGCATAAAAAGGGCATAAACTCAAGGGATGACAACATAATTTTGCCTCTTTATAGGTCCCTGGTAAGGCCTCATCTGGAGTATGCAGTGCAGTTTTGGGCTCCAGTTTTGAGAGGGATATAAATGAGCTGGGGAGGGTGCAGAGACATGCAACTAAACTGGTTAGAGGGATGGAAGACTTAAATTATGATGGTAGACTGTCACGGTTGGGGTTGTTTTTTCTGGAGAAAAGACGCTCAAGAGGGGACATGATTACACGTTACATGTATAGCAGGAGCACCTTTTTACCCATAAAGAGGATCATCACACCAGAGGCCACCCCTACAAACCACAGGAAAATAAGTTTAATTTGAAGAAGCGTAGGTGGTTTTTCACAGTGAGGGCAAGTTAGGTTGTAGAATGCTCTGCTGGATGATGTTGTGATGGCTGATTCTGTTAATGCCGTTAAGAGTGGCTTGGATGATTTTTTGGACAAGCATAAAATCCTTGACTATTGTGATACTAAAATCTATAGTTAGTGTATGAATATTTATAGTTTATGTGAGTGTATGGAGGGGCCAGTGTGTGTATGTATGGATGCTGGAGGGGTTTAACTTGATGGACTTTGATCTTTTTTCAACCCGATCTAACTATGTAACGATATATGCCCAGCAATCACATACCCATCTTGCCTCCCCCACCACATGCGCAAGCATGCAAGAGGGAGCCAATATGGGGCAAAGCACACCCCGCAAGTTTTATTCATAAAGAAACAGAAGCTGCACTGAGGACATGAGATCTGAACAGGAGGAAGCTTTTGTGGCCTTCTCACAAATCTGGACTTGGACATTCCCCTGAGCTTGCCCAATAAGTAGACTTGCCATACACAGAATGTTATCAGCCCATGTAGGAGGCAGTCAAGATTGCCTGTCCAACCAATATCTGGAAATATAAATAGCTGTATATCTAATTTCTAGCTTATATCTGACTTGAATCCATTGTGAAAGGGCCACATTGCCATTTGTATTCCTCACCCTATGGGTCCTTGCATTCCTGCAGTATAATCAAATGGCCCCCACCCAATAAAATCTAATAAAAAAGTATTTGCCCAATGCTTTTTCATTACCTATTTGACTCCCTGGGTTGCCATAATTGTGCAGCAGGAGTCCATTAGCATTAGAAACTTTAACTGACAGGCTGAGATGGGACAGTCAGATTGGCAAAACAGTCAGGTTTAGGAACTTCAACTAACAATTACTTTACTTTACAAAAACAAACCTCTCAGCAAAAAACATCAACATGACCTATGTACTACGTATTTTAAAAAAATACGTTTTTCAGTGTCAGTATCACTTTAATTTACAATCTAAGTTGTATAGATCTGTGGAATTCTTTCTTTTAAGCACTTGTACTGGAAACACATTACCCAAGTCTCCAGGTCTGGGTATGATCCAGGGACTGGTCTGATTGCACTTTTGGATTCAAGAAGGAATCCCCCCCCCCCACAGAAGAAAATTTTAGATGACTTAATATTTTTCCTCTGGATTATCTAGGATTTAATCAGAATTCATTTGTGCAAAAATGTTGAACTTGATGAACATGAGTCTTTTTTTCCAAGCTGAATTACTATGTTAAAAAAAGCGCTGGTGGCAATGTTCTTTCATACGAACGGAATGGAAGAATGTGAGTAAATGGCTCCTAAATTTGTGTTTCTCTCTTAACAACAGCATGTATCTCATATGTTTTATGTTTCAGCAAGATGAGAAGTAGGGGTAACTAGGTTTTGCATGTTTTGGTCTCTGCTTAGCCAGTGTACAGCAGATTACAGACTTGGGATGAAAGCAAAAATACAAAGAAAATGTTGTTTCTCTGTTTCTTGAAGATGGAGCATGAGGGGTTAATGCAGATGTCAATATACAACTGTATGTCTCAGTTGGGTACTCTATTAATTTTAATGAACTGAATTTCTGCGAAATAAATGAACATTGCATATTTGATTGCAAATATCCGGAACATCAAGTATTGTGGTGTTCATGCAAATGGCCTGTAGATGTCACTGTGCTCATAATTATACTGTGCATTCTTCCTGGTAGCTTAAAAAGTGAAAGTTAAAGCTTACTGTTGTGTAATGCCTGCATGACTCTGCCAATAAAGCACTGTTATACTCTATTCATCCTCGGCTACCCAAAACATAACAGATTGACGACGAGATGGATCTTCTACCTCTGCAGCAGCCTGCACCTTTTCTTTCAAACCCTGGTGAGCCTACCATACCTTTTACTGCTTGGATCCTTATGTTTGAAAACAACATTATTGCTGCTACCAAGGGGAGATTTCTGCTGCTAGGAAGCGTGCTTTAATTATTCACTGCCTGGGAGCAGAGGGATAGCGTATATTCTATACATTACCATTACCTGATGATACTTATGAAACTGCTCTTACTGCTATAAAAAATGTTTTCATGCCAAGAATAAATGTGGTTGCTGAAAGATATAAATTCCGCCAACGTGGACATGGCGAATCCACAGAACAATTTGTAGCAGCTTTGAGAGCGTTACCTGTGACTTTGGGAATCTAACAGATGAAATGCTAAGAGACTAAATAGTGGAAAAAACAAACTCACCTTGCATTACAGAGAGACTGCTCCTAGAGCGGGATTTAACCCTTGCAAAGGCTATTACAGTTGCTAGCCAAATTGAAACAGCAGTGCAAGAGACTAAGGGGCAAATTCACTAAGCCCCGAAGCGCCGAACGCTAGCGTCAATTCGCTAGCGTTCGGCATTTTCGTTACTTCGCAAATTCACTAATGAACGCTGGTGTAGATTCGCTAGTGTTACTTCGCACCCTTACGCCTGGCGAATTTTCGCTATGGACGTAACTACGCAAATTCACTAACGCGCGCAGTGTACTGAACGCTACCTTTTACGCTAGACTTCAGACCCCAGACCAGGCGAAGCGCAATAGAGTAGATAGGGATTGCTTCAAAAAAAGTCAACATTTTTTCTAAGTCCCAAAAAACGCTGGCGTGTTTTCTACATTATGGGTGATAGGCTGAAAAAGATCGAAAATTTTTTTAGGACTCCCCTCCTTCCCCCCTACATTTCCTGACTCATGGCAACTTATCTATACAGTGGGCACATGTGTAGGGCAAAATAAAATTTTTATTTGATGTTTTGAAGATTTTCTAGGCATTTGTAGTGCTGATACGTATTCCTCCATTGAAATTTGAATTTGGCGCCGTATGCAAATTAACCTTCGCTAGCGTAACTTCGCTTCACTTAGTGAATCAACGCTAGCGCAACTTCGCAACCTTACGCTACCCCTGTGCGCAACTTCGGATTTTAGTGAAGTTGCGGAGCGCTGGCGAAACTACGCCTGGCGAAGTGCGGCGAAGTTGCGCCTGGCGCAACTACGAATCTTAGTGAATTTGCCCCTAAAACTCTCAGTCAGGGAACTGCTGGGAATGTAGAGATTGTGAAGTCAGCACTGTGGCCTAATAATGCACAGTCATAGGCAAAATACAATGCTAAGGAAAGGGATTCACCTACACTGCAAAACTGTGCAGCAAATACAAACACACTACTACAAATGTTACAGTATTAAGTGTGGATAAAGCTGGTACATTTATTCCAGTTTATATGCACTGTCAGTGTCAGTACTGTTTCTGCTGACAAGGGACACTCCATTAACCTGATGCTTGATACAAAGTTCACCTGTTTCTATACTACCAAAGGATATTTTCTTGAAATACTTTGCAAAAGATCCGCTTGTTACACCTGCCCTGAAACTGGTCAGTTACTTAAAGGATCCAATCCCTGTGCCTGGTTGCTTGCCAGTGACAGTACAATTTGAAATACAAATTAAAAAACAAATACTGCAAAATGTGACTTTTACATTGTGAATAAGGGTACTGCTATACTTGGAAGGGATTTCTTTGCTGCATTAAACTTTCAATTAGTTGATGGTCTCATTACTACAGCACCAGTGCCTGCCACACAGCCAGTGTCTAAAATATCACCACAAAGCAAGACTTCACTGAGTTGTGCAAAGAACTTTGTACACAAAGTTAAGTTGAGACCAGATTTAAAACCAGTACGCCAGAATTTGAGGCGATTGCCCTACTCTATAAGGGAGACTGTCTCACAGGAACTAAAGAAACTGGTAGAGCAAGATGTGATTGAAAAATCAGAATCATCTGAATGGGTTTCAACAATTGTTGTAACAATGAAGAAAACTGGAGGTTTTCGATTGTGAGTTGATCTCCGTGAACCTAATAAAGCAGTTGTTATGGATAATCATCCCTTGCCACACATAGAGGAAATATTTTCAGAACTCTGAGGAGCAAAATTATTTTCTACTCTGGAGTGCTTATCATCAAGTATTACTGCATGAAGAAAGTAGAGATCTCACTGCATTTATCACCCATGATGGTTTGTTTCAGTTCAAGCATGTTCAAGCACCGAGTTGTTTTCAAAGACTGATGTCTTCAATACTCCATGGCATACCTGGTGTCGAATGCTACTTGAATGATATAATTGTCTACGCTCCAACTATGGATATTCATGACAATTACCTAGAAAATGTTTTAAATGCATTGATTCTGCAGGACTGAAACCGAACCTTTCCAAATGCCACTTCAGACAAACTCAGCTGTCCTTTCTGGGTCATATAATTTCACAAGATGGATTACTGCCTGACCCTGGACCATGTCAATGCTGTTACACAAGCACCGCCTCCATCTGATTTCCAGACCATACGGACTTTCTTAGGTCTTACTTCATAGTATTCTAAGTTTATTCTCAACTATGCTTCAGTTGTGGAGCCACTTAGAGCACTACTATGTGGAACTTTAAGTCTGGTGTGGTCAGAGTCTGCTCAACATAGCTTTGAAATAGTGAAACAGCTAATGGTGAACAGTCCAGTGCTAGCTTTATTTGATTCTGCACTACCCACTATGGTTACTACAGATGCTTCAGACTATGGTGTTGGTGCAGTCCTCACAAAGATCCATGCTGATCATACAGAGAAAACTGTTGCATTTGTATCCAGAACACTTACAGAGACAGAGCGTAAGTATTCCACTGTTGAAAAAGAAGCTCTAGCATGTGTTTGGGCAACAGAAAAATTGAGAACCTACCTATGAGGTAGAGATTTTACCTGCACTAGAGATTTTACCTGCACTGATCATAGCCCTTTAACTACACTGCTTACAACAAAGGGACTAGGAAGAGCTGGAATGCGTATAGCTAGATGGTCAGCAAGGCTGCTGAATTTCAACTACAAAATGCAATACAAACCAGGTTTGAAAAATGTTTTACAGATGCTCCTATAGATTGTAGATTTGCTATAACCTTGATAGACTACTACAGTAAATGGCCTGAAATTGCATTTGTTTCTCATCAGCTACAGTAATAACATTTCTGTCTACAGTCTTCAGAAGAGAAGGTAATCCAAAGGAGTTAATATCAGACAATGGACCACAGTTTGTCTCGTTTGAGTTTGAATCCTTTCTGAGAGAGAGGAATATTGTGCATAGGAAATCTTCGGTGTATTACCGACAAGCAAATGGAGAAATCGAGCGGTTCAACAGAATTCTGAAAGAAGCACTACAGACAGCAAATCTAACTGGGAAATCTTGGAAAGTACTTACAACAGAGTTCCTACATAACTTCAGAACAACGCGCCATGCAACAACCCGATCATCTCCTGCTGAATTATTACATGGCAGACAGAGGCGCACTAAGTAACATGTTGCAGACATCAAACTTACACAAAATACTGTGCCTACAAAATCATCTACTGCTGACATTGTGAAACATCACCAAGCCAAATGCAAGGCTTATACTGACAGAAAACGTGGTGCAAGAGAAGTGCACTTTCAGCTTGGATCTTTAGTCAGAATTAAGAAACCAGGAATACTGAAACAAGGACAATCTAAATTTACTACACCACTTGAAGTGAGACACCAGCGAGGCCAATACACATATGAACTGTCTGATGGATGCATATGGAATGCAAGTCGTATTGCTCCTGTTAGATATGACTTTGGAGAAGTTCCATTTGATGAAGGACATTTTCCTACCCCTGATGTCAACTGCAATGGGCCTGAAAAAAATAAACCTATAAGGTGTACTGAGACAATCAGAAAACTACCTGCATGGACCAAGGACTATGTGATGTGAATAATGTATATTATTGCTTTAAAATGCATACTTTTTAATGTTGCTGTTTATTATAGTTGTGCAAATGCTTTCCTACTATAGGGGGAATATGTGGTGTTCATGCAAATGGCCTGTAGATGTCACTGTGCTCAAAGTGAAAGCGAAAGCTAAATGTTGTATAATGCCTGCATGACTCTGCTAATAAAGCACTGTTATACTCTACTCATCCACGGCTAACCCAAAACATAACAAGTATCTATAGCAAAGTGACATGTACAGCATTAGAGATCTAATGTTCATATAAGTCTGTATATTTCTTTATTTAGCATTTGGTGAAATAAAGAAAGAGGTTAAAGCCTGTGTTTTTGTTCCACAAAAAATATTTTCTGAATATTTACAGTGCATTGATAATGAGGAATCTCCCCATATAACAAACCTTTTAAATTACTCTCATTATTTAAATGAAACTGTCTGACATTGTTCTCTTCTCCTTCTCAACTGCATCGATTTATATGAAAATTAAGGTTAGAAATTAAAGCTGTACTAACGTTAAGTTTTTGAGTTCATCAGCATTCAGTAAAAAGGATGTCTAGCCTTGTATGTAATTCCCAGAAGATTACTTTGTTCTACAGCTAAGCCATGTCCCTGATATAAAAGATCTCTATCCACTTTTATTTGAAATAAAGAACTAAAATCATAATCCTAATATTGAGGTATAATCTTCATTATCTCTTGACCCTCTTCAGTGTTATTCTCATCTACTGAATTTTGCCTCTGATTTATTTCCATGCATAATCCTTGTTTGTTTACCTTTATTTTGATAGGATTAATAAAAAGAAAGAAAGAAACATAATGATATTCTGCCATACAGCAATAAGTTATTTTATGTTCTTGGGGGGGGGGGGATTTCATCTGTAAATAACTGCTGTGATTTACCATTAGTATCCTGTGAATACCAAATAGCATTTGTGAGCAATAAATGTAATATTTTCAAATTCAAATCCTAATAATAATAAACCATCTTTAAATGTATACTGCATTAACTACATTATAGGCTTTGGAGGCAATGTGGGAGCTTCCTGCATTATCGGGAATGTCAATGACAACACTTATTCATGTTAGGGATTTTAAGTGAAAAATAATACATTACTTTAGAATCTGCTTCTAATAATCTTACTGTACTGAATGTGCTCCAGGTCCCAGTTTATTGGCTTTCTTTCACAGATCATCTGGCATGTACTGGGCATATGCAGGTACTTTCTGATTTTACTGTACCATCTGCTTTCCAAGATAGAACAGGAGTTGATTTTCTCCTGGAGTAAAGAAAATGTACCTGTATCTTCCCTGTACTTTTTCAACAGGGGGCTCAACTGCTTTAAAGGAACAGTAACACCAAAAAAAGTAAGTGTTTTAAAATAATGAAAATATAATGTACAGTTTCCCTGCACTGGTAAAACTGATCTGTTTGCTTCATAAACACTACTATAGTTCATATAAACAAGCTGCTGAGTAGCAATGGCAGAAATGGAAAAAAAGGCTACATGGCACAGGATAAATAGTGGATAACAGATAACATTATGTTCTACAGAGCTTATCTGTTATCTGCTATGTAACTTGAGCCTTTTCTCTTTTGAATGGCTGCCCCCATTGCTACACTGCAGCATTTGTATTTAAACAATAGTGTTTCTGAAGCAAACATCAGTTTTACTAGTGCACATTGCATTATATATTTATTACTTTAAAACAATTTCATTGTTTGATGTTACTGGTCCTTTAATGGTAGTAACAGTCCTGAGTGTGGTTGGAGAAGCATTCATTTTATATTATGTCACAACTGATTAAAATGTCTAGGCAAAACCATAGTGACCCAACAGTTAAGAATAACAAGAACTTATTATCCGCACTCTCATTTTCATTTCAAAGTGATAGCTTTTATTTTTCACATCACAATCCGACGTTTCGGTCCCTCCTGGGGACCTTTCTCAAGGAGGGACCGAAACGTCGGATTGTGATGTGAAAAATAAAAGCTATCACTTTGAAATGAAAATGAGAGTGCGGATCCTCTATTACTTATTCTCTAAACACTGATCAAGCACCTCGCATTCACCATTGTCAGAGGTGCGGGCACTCCAGAAAAAGTTTATATATATATATATATATATATATGTGTGTGTGGGACCGAAACGTTGGATTAATAAACTTCTTTTTTTAAACTCCATTTGTTTTTTCTACAAATCCGGTGAGTGTCATCATCTCGTATTTTCTATCAATTTTGTATGCATGAGCACCCAGGTATTGCACACTCTTGGGGCGTGCGGCCCATACTTGCTGTTTCCTTTATATATATATATATATATATATATATATATATATATATATATATATATATAAATTTTTTAACAAAAAACTGAAATGCCGCTCCTCACCTTTCTTAATGGGTGCATGTGGGCAAGACTTAATTTATATACTAAACAAGGTAGCCCAAGGCCCCAGCACTCTCAATATATAACCCCACGAAAAAAATTCTTGCACAACTGAACTGTAACTTTCTTAAAAAAGACACTTTTAGTTACAAATTTTGTACAATGCATGCATATGCTGACGCGCTCCGTCAAGGCAGTGTCCATGCGTCAGTCCTATCCTAAGTGAAAAAAATAAAGTGTTACCTTTGGGGGCAGACAGTCCATATCTGCTTTTCTTTTTATTTAGCATGATCTCTTCCAAAGACACCATTAGGCGGGGGTTGGGAGAGTGAGCATTTAAGGAGAGAGCCACCTCCCCAAAAAATATAAAAAAATTTAAACAAACAAGCTGAAATGCCGCTCCTCACCTTTCTTATTGGGTGCACATGGAGAAGGCTTAATTTACAAACTAAACAAGGTAGCCCCAGCACTCTCAATATATAACCCCCTGAAAAAATATTCTTGCACAACTGAACTGTAACTTTCTTAAAAATGACACTTTTAGTTACAAAGTTTGTACAAAGCATGCATGACTTATCCTATTCACTTAGGATAGGACTGACGCATGGACTCTGCCTTGACGGGGCGTGTCAGCTTATTCATGCTTTGTACAAGCTTTGTAACTAAAAGTGTCTTTTTTAAGACACTTTTTTTTTCAGTCCAAATCGCTGTTATGGGGAACCACTCTGGTGCAATTTAGCATCTGTGCATTTTTAAAGAACTACCCTCAAACCTTCCATATATATAAAACAGGAAGGTTTGAGGGTAGTTCTTTAAAAATGCACAGATACTAAATTGCACCAGAGTGGTTCCCCATAACAGCAATTTGGACCTTTACTTTAATTTTCAAGCCATGCTTGATTTATATAGGAAACTGCACTGATGAATTATAGCATCTATGCCAGTATATCACAATTATTTTGAGGATCATTTTTATTTGCATTCATGGAAGGTGAACAGACCCAAGAAGTGTACACCAATATATACCTTTTAAACCAATATATGTGTGTCTGAGTACAAGAGCATTGTGTGTTGCTTTGACATGTAGCATTCAAAAATACCAGCAACACTGGGATTTTAGTGAAAAAAGTAAAACATTGTATTTATGTAAATATAATTAGTTTATATTCCACCACACTCACAGGTCTTTAGTGATGAGCAAAAAAATTTATTTGAGAGTTGTGTACCCAGGCATGTAACCTTATTAAATGGAGTGCACACTTTTGGCTGTTGCATACTTGACAATTATAGTATGAATGCTTATGGGGCTAAACATTTTCTATATATTCCAATGGTTTTGCTAGGGGGTTTATGAAGAAAGGCTGAAGATTTTACTTGACTTATTGACTGCAGAAGTCCTGAAATGACTACTTACAGTTGGCAGATTACAATTAAGATGTACAAAACATTACCTAGTATAGATGTTATTATAGAAAGCTCACCCAAGGCCCATTCTCTAGTGGAAGGGGTGGTGGGCCATGGCTGCTGGGGAACAACCCCATTGGCTACAGGTGGGGCGTGCACATCAGTTATTCTGGTGCAGCATAGCCTGCCAAATCATTCAGGCAAGACGAGCCTAGGGAAAGCAGCTTCCCTCTCACCCACCCCCGATATCAACTTTTGTGTTACTGATGTTATTATGCAATGTTGTTCCTATTGCTGATATGTTTTTCTTATCACTTTGTGTCATAGCTTTAGGGTCTTTTGCACTGCCAAAGGTAATTTAGATACAAGTTGGTGAGTTAAGATACAGGGGTGGCGGTAGCCTACGGATTGCCTCCCTGTGTGGCAGGAGACTCCTGTTTTCTGGGTTCTCACTTTGTGCCTGCTGACTTGTTTAGCAGCTGGCATAATGTGTAAGGTTTGGTTTAAAAGGTTATGATAATTTAATAAAGCTGTGGTCTTTATTTACTCCAGCATGGTGTCATGTGTTTATTTTTTGTATGCTTGGCCACATTTTATCTGTTGGGTTTGGCCCCTTTAGCAGCTATGGCACAGTGATCTGAAACACAAGGTTAATCACAGAAACCATTGTTAAACTACTTGCTTCCATCTAATGGATTAAGGTTAACTAGGAATTTTAATATTGTTGTTGTTGAAATCATTACATGCTGAAACTAGGGCAGAAGTACAGAATCTGCATTTTACACAGGCAAGATTTTTTTCTACATTGCCTATCGATTTTAATTTTTCCTGCACTTGGCATGAATAAATATGTCTACAAGATGCATGAAAAATATTGTTGCCTCAATTTGGTTAAGATTTAACTTATTTAATTACGTATTTCTTATTAATTGCATTGCATCACTGTAGCGCAATAAATTTATATTATTGTTACAATAATATAAAATATCAGAAAATCTTTTTGCATTGCATTTCCTGTTTAATGAAGCCAAACAGGTAAGCTGAGACTAGTCCTTCTGTGCTGCCATCTGCTAAACTAATAACAGGGAGGCATATTGACAGGAGCTCAAGGAAAACATGAAATATTTCATCAGTCAGATTATACGCCATAGAGACAGATGTTAAGGAGCTGTAATATTTAAAAATAAAGACATAAGCAGATGCTTGGAGAAATGGAAGGATTTCTCAGTTTTGTAGTGATGTGAAGAATGTGTTGGATCTAAGATATTAAATCATAGCTAAGAGATTGACCTTTAAAATTCGGACTTTATTGTTTCCTGTGATTCATTGTTTTTCTAAAGTTTATTATTTAGAGCTAGAATTACATTTCATAAAAAGCTGAAACAAAGCAGTTATAGCTTCTTAATAAAACCTGCTTTTGTTAGGATATGAATCCCATTTCATTATCAGAAGGTTCCATTTAGGGTAATACCATATCAGGTTTCTTGATTGCTGTTACTTGGTCATTGACTGCTTTCTGTAGTGCATTGGCTTCAAGGTAGTGCTGGTGCTCAGAATTTTTACATGACTAAACCATAGGTCCCTTTTGATGTAAAAAGTGTTCAATAAAGATGTGATAAAAAAAAAGAGGGAGAGAGAAGGAGTATGAAAGATATATATTTTATAAATATTCATATTTTGTAATATGCTGCAGTGTTTTCTTTGAAGCAGTCCTGTCTTTTAGTATAATGCGATTTCTATAAACACTGCTGTGTTCAAGCATCTTTTATCTGTTGTCTAAACAAAGGTATTCTCTCTATTGTGTTCAGTGATGCCTTACACAATGCATATTCATGACTTGTCCTCCTTTTCGAGCCCTCTTTTGAGATAAACAGTCCTGCTTTAGGTTTCACTGGGATCATTCAGTTTGATTAACCAGCAATCTATCCAAACATGAAAAGAATGGCAGAAAATTGTAAATTGCAATGAAATTATAATTCTATTGCAGTTGATTGGTTGCTCCTTCCATTCATGTAGTACGGTGCAGGGTTATAGCATGCTGTCAGTTTAAGAATACTGTATGTTCATAACACTTAAACAACATTTCAGTGGCAGCACTGCTTAAGCTGTAAGGTTGCAATGTCTCTTTTGTCATGCTTTTGCTGCCAGGCTATTTTTTATACATATGAAAAGCTAATTTTATGGTGTTTTTTGACCAGAAATATTGAAAATATTTTTGCTATAAGCTATTACTGTTAAATTAGTCTTATCATATACACCAACATTTCCCATTTAATATTTCATATTTTACCAAGCCATTCCGAGTAGATTCTAATGAAAGGAATGCATTAATGCTGCAAATGTGCAGCACAGGCTTCAGACATAGCCTAACCACACCTTAGTCTTATTTGACAAAATGGTCATAATGTTGGAGGGCTGTGATAATAAAGTGATGTGTGTATGCATTAAACCACTATAATTTACAAACAGCTGGGAAAGCACCTGTCACTGACGGGGGAGAATTTATAAATGTAAATGAGCTAAAGAATTCATTAATTGCTGAGATTATTGGACCACACTGGTAAATTCAATTAAAAATACAAATACCACATTTTGTAGCTATTTTGTTATATTTCGTTTTGATTTATTATTAGTATTATAAATTAGAAAGAGTTGTGTGTCATAATTATATTCTGAATATTGTCCAATGACAATGAAAAAAATAACAAAACAAAAACAATAAACAAAAAACAACTAGCTAGCCAAAGAACTGAGCTGATGTAAAGAGGGAATTTTAGTATACACCACAGCTTTGGGGCTGATAACTTGCAACCGCAGTTAGTAACATTTGCTTCAGGCATAATAATCTTTTTACTAACTTAAAGACAGATCAGACACCTTACAACTAGCAAGACACGTATCCCAAGACTCTGAGGTGGTTAATAATTCAGTGACACATTTTAAACAATTTAAAATTGCTGCCAACAAAAAGAAAATTAATTCCACTGAGCATGTCCATTAAATGTCTTATTTTGCCTAATAACAGAAATATTGGAAGAAATACAGTTCATCAAATATAGATTTAACATTTCAACACAAAATAAATGTGGATAGTGTGTTTCCAATTTAGCATTTTATGACATCTTGCAATTGCTTATCTAGATTCACATAAAGTATAGCATACTAGTGATATACGCGTTGACCCAAAAACCACAATGACCAGCAGGTTGAGCACTGGTTGGGCAGGTGGTGTGGGTCAGACTGGGGAAGTACACTCCTTCTCTGTTCCCTATCTTGGAACCAGTGTGAGCACAGAATTAACGTTTGGAGTGAGAAGATGTTGGTATGAGTGAAGTGCAGTTCTACAATGGCAACATTTTGTGAGTTAGGGTTCGGTGCGGGTTAAAGTTTTGTGGGTTAGGGTTGGGTGCGGGTTGAGTTTTTCCTGACCTGCACATCATCACTACAAAACATGAAGGAGAGAGAAGGGCTAGTGACCAGTGGATTGAAGAGTCTTGTGAGAATGAGATGTACACTGAGATGCTTCTGCCATTTACTGGAAGATAGATGAAGGAAGTAGCTATGTTAATTAGGTCAGTCTAAATGAAATGTAGGCAGATGCAAAGAGTAAAAGTAGTATAGCAGACTAAATATTTTGACAGAAAGTTTTTTTGTGAACAAGTCTGAAGAAAGGGAAAAAAGGGAAACTGACAAATGAGAATGGCATAGATAGCAAGAGCAAAGAACGAAAAAGTGTAGGAGAAAGGATAATTGATAGAAACTTAAGAGAGAAGAGATTGTATAGAGATGATAGTAGGTAGTAGGTAAAGAAGAAAGTGAAAGGGCATACACAGAAAAATGAGGAAAGGTATATACCTTATGATAATCATCTATCACTATGATAGTTTAGTGATAGATGTTTATGCAAAGCAGTACTAGAATTCCATCTATGTGCATTAAGGTGATAAAACTAAATATAGATAACTGACTGCTGCAGATATTTGGCAGGTGTCAAGTAAAGGGTTCCTTTGTGCAGGAGAGCACTTTGCACAGCTGATTACACTATGGTTATTTATCAAAGTCTGAATTTATTAACATGCTTACCAAATTACTTATAAGCTATTGCACAAAGATCCAAAGTTGTGCACAGGGTACAGAACGCTGGTGAAGTTTCGCTAGCGAAAATACGCTCTGCAGTTCAAAGTTACGCTAGCGTTGGCTAATTTTCATACTGCGTGCAGTTAAAGTACAATGGCCGTATATGCTGCAGCAAATACATTACACTACAGAAGGCCAGGGAACCTTAAGAAAATTATATAGAGGTGTTATATTGCCCCACACATGTGCCCACAGTTTAGTTTAGGTGCCATATGTTATCAAATGTAGAGGGGAAGGAGGGTTCCCCAAAAAATGTTTTCAATCTTTTTCAGCCTATCACCCTGTAACAAGGAACTCCTATCTACTACATTGCACTTCGCCTGGTCTGAGGTGGCGAAGGGAAGTCTGTCGATAGAGGTAACGGTCAGTAAAAAATTGGTCAGTAAAATAAAAAACTTAGTGAATTTGCGTAGTAACGCTCTTTCGCCAGAGGAAAAACTGCCTGCCATTAGAGTGCGAAGTTGCGCCAGAGTCTATCTCCTTGGCGCCATCGACCGTTAGTAAATAGTCAAAGTGACGAATTTTCACCAGCGGTAGCCACTTCACCCTTTAGTAAATTTCCCCCATAGACTCCTTTTTAATCTAATGATTCTAATTTTTGAAAATGATTTCCGTTTTCTCTGTAATAATAAAACAGTACCTTGTATTTTATTACAACTAAGATATAATTAATAACTATTGGAGGCTAAACATTCCTATTGGGTAGACTAAAGTTATAGAAATCAAAATTACAGAAAGACCCATTATCAGGTCCGGACTGGGAGTAAAAAGCAGCCCGGCCAAAAAAAATCAAAGCAGCCCACATGTAAACACAAAATGATTTTGAACTCATACATTTGAGTGATACTCAGTTCCCTGTATAATTCAACCTGCAGCCTTGTGCCTTTATATGGTCACAGAGCAACCCCTCAGTGACTTCTAATATCCTTATTATTTACAGTAGGGGGTACATTATCCCTTATAATACACGAGTGCTACTCAGAGTTCCCTTATAACAAAGGAAAGAGTTGGATTCAGTGTGGGAGAAACACTACTTGGCAAATCTGTGCAAGGGATAAACTGATAAGGAAAGTGTCTGGGGAAAGCACTAGTCAATACACATAGACATCTCACAAAGCAGCCTGCCCACAGCTCTGTACAGATTTCTCCACACTAGCTCCCCAGATGCTCTGGGAAACAACATATGGGGAGAATAAGTTGTATGGGAGTGGACTTACTATGTTTTGTGCCTCTGCTGCCACCTGCCCAGCTCATGCCCTAATATTTCTCAGAAAGCTCCTGCTCGATTATTGGACTCCGCCCCCAAGCTCCGTGCAGCAGTCCCAGGCACAGGCTGCCTACTCTTGTGCCGAATTTTTTTTCTAATCGTTATTCTCGTATCTTCATTCAAGGCAGAGGAGGGAGGGAGATGGCTGCATAGGGAAACGCACAGCTGATCTGTGCAAGAGCGGCCCCGTTAAACAAAAGAACAGAGTGGCCCGTCGGGCAAATGCCCAAATTAACAGATTGCCAGTCCAGGACTGCCCATTATCCAGAAAATCCTAGATTTCGAGCATTTTGGATAACAGGTCCCGCACCTTATGTAGCAGAGCTCAGAAAAGAACAGAGCGGCCTGTTGGGCAAATGCCCGAATTAACAGATTGCCAGTCCAGGCCTGCCCATTATCCAGAAAATCCTAGATTTGGAGCATTTTTCTATAACAGGTCCCGCACCTTATGTAACAGAGTTCAAAAAAGTGCTGTTTCCCTACGAGTGCTATGATATTTTGTGGTTCTTAAGCCTAAGACCATCCCTAATATTCTTTTCAACCATAAGTAGGAGATTTATGATTTGTTGCAAATCAAGTAATATTTTGTAAGTAAGAATGCATGTTTATATGTTACATAATTTATCACTGTTACATGGAGGCATTTTGCCAGCACTTGTTATATAGTATATATTTTTGATCTTGCATATTTTCTCATGTCAAAGAATTATATAATATTCCCAACAGGCATTTATTCAGTGAATTTTGCTACATACAAGTAATGCTTGTGTGCTCTAATGGATAGAATGTTTTTCATTATTTTTGAGCTTCAGTGATGTTTAAATGAGACAATATAAAAAATGTTTTATTAAGAGGAAGCTAATTCAGAATTTTAACCTTTAATATATCTTCTTAACCTTTAATATATCTGCCCTTTTGTATAGGTGGCTGTACATGGGCCATTAAAAGCTTGGTGGGTTCCAGAGGGGCACATGTTGAGGCCACGAAGGCCCGCTTCTACTGCATTGTGATCTGATATTGCATACTCTAGGTGGGCATATTGATAAAATGTACTCTTATTTCTCATCTTACATGTAGAGCCAGCTTAAGTCATATTTTTATATTTTCACCAGCTAGTAATCACTGATAGAATAATAAAGGGTTTAATATCTAATCTGTTAATGGCTAAACATTCTTTTATAAAACACATTGCTTGCCTAATGTAAGCAAATGATCTTACTTAAACTACATTTCATTCATAGTGACAGCTTTGAATACTTAGATTTTCAGGCTAGTGATTCTATAGAAGCTTGGTTTCTTGTCTTAAGTGAGCCCTTGAAAAAGGTCACAATCTATTTTTTCTGTTCTGCTTATTAAAGATGGAAAGCACTGATGATAGTTCTGCCCAGCAGCTAACTTCATTATCTGTAGCAGCTCCGACATATGCTTGTGCAATAATGAAATATACAGCATTAAATTCAGCAGCAGACAAAATCTTGTTTCAAGGTAAATATAGTATGTCCATTTTGTATTAATTTTCTCTAAAACTGTTTTGGATTAAAATGGTAATAACATCATTGAAACATAATAATATTCAGATTCTTAAAATAGTGTGTATAATATAGGCCTAATTATAGCCATTAGTCATAAACTAATTAAATCATTAATTTCCTTTCCTCCTCAAGAACTTTTATATGCAACTTTAAGATTTCAACACTAACAACAGGTTCTACATTTTAATACCCTATTCAGAAAGGGGTTCAGGATTTCTCTACACAGTTTTGAGCCTTCCTGCTCAAATGCCATTGGATGAAGGGGGACAGTGGTTCATTGACCTGAATCTTTTTTTTAACAAAGCAGCTTGAGGCATTGATTTTAAATGTGTTGGGATTTCCATGGTATTGCTGTAGATAATAGATGATTACAGATGTCATTTGCTCTTTGTCTACACAGTTAGGGATAAAGGAATTGGTAACTGGTTGGTCATACAACGTTCTATATAAGACTCACAATTTAAAGATAATGTTTTTTGTAACATCATCTGTACAAAATGCGAGCTGTAGTATGAATTTGTACATGTACAGCAATTCAGCAGGTTTTAGATGACGAATGGTGCAAGTCAAATTTTTAAAGAGACAGTACATGAAGAATTTCAATATTCGAATTTTCAAATTGTTTTCAAATTTGAATCGAATTTGGACTATTCCCTAGTCGAGGTACACAAAAAATAGCTAGAAATACAAATTTTTTCATTCAAAAATTCACCTCGACCTTTGATAAATCTGCCCCTTTGTGTATTGTAAAATTGTGTATACAAAGGCATCTCTTCTGTTGGCCCTCAGATAATTTCCATTTACTCTTCCTCTAAGAAAATATCCATTTAGATAACTTTAAAGGAACAGTTCAGCGTAAAAATAAAAATTAGGTAGATAGGCTGTGCAAAATAAAAAATGTTTCTTATATAGTTAGGCAAAAATGCAATGTATAAAGGCAGTTGTGTCTAGATGTCTAACATAACAGAACACTACTTCCTGCTTTTCAGCTCTCTAACTCTGAGTTAGTCAGCGACTTAAAGGTGGGGCCACATGGTACATAACTGTTCATTGAGTTTTGCATTCAGGTCAGATTCAAAAGCAACAGTTATGACCCACGTGTCCCCCCCCCCTCAAGTCACTGATCTAACTAATAAGTGGAAACCAAGAGAGCTGTAAAGCAGGAAGTAGTGTTCTGGTCTGTTATGTTAGACATCCAGTCACTCCAGCCTTTACACAGTACATTACATTTTTGGCTAACTAATTATATTAGAATTTTTTTTTATTTTACACAGCTAATTGATTTACCCAGTTTTTATTTGTATACCCCCTAAGGGGGGGTTTTACTAAAACTTGACTTTTTCTCACTCTAATAAAAAAAAATT
This sequence comes from Xenopus petersii, assembly GCA_038501925.1. NCBI lineage: Eukaryota > Metazoa > Chordata > Amphibia > Anura > Pipidae > Xenopus > Xenopus petersii. The sequence continues at coordinate 106,385,077 of CM076672.1, forward strand.
TGACCAACCTCCAAAACTGCTTAATTTATCAATAATTCTTCTTGAAAAGGTTGGTGCAAAAAAAAACTTTGCGACAAAATCACACGTCAATTAAAATCGTGTGGCCACCAGTATAGTTCTCATAGTCTTTGTTTTGTACGTACAATTCCTTGATGACTCTCATGTGCAAGTTGTATGAGATTTTCTCGCAAGGTCTCTGGTACCAGTAAACGGTGAGCTCCACAGACAACATAGCCATCTACTAAAGACAGTTCATGTCTAATAATGTAGTAAGGTTAAAGATCAGAACTGAGTTTCTTCTCAGCATTTGGCCATTTGCTTTGTAAGATGACCCTTAGTTTTACTTGAATTGGACATGTGAGGCAAGTTTACTTAAAATCAGCAGCTGTAACTGTAGATGATAGTAAATCAGTCAATGCTACCACTTCTATGTCCTCATCCAGTGTCCATCAGAAGCTGCAGGTAAATGTAAACGTGACAAACAATCAGCAAAAACATTTTTAAAACCTGGTTTGTATTGCATTTTGTAGTTGAAATTCAGTAGCCTTGCAGACCATCTAGCTATACACATTCCAGCTCTTCCTAGTCCCTTTGTTGTATGATCAGTGCATAAGGTAAATTCTCTACACCATAGGTAGGTTCTCCATTTTTCTGTTGCCTAAACACATGCTAGAGCTTCTTTTTCAACAGTTGAATACTTACGCTGTGTCTCTGTAAGTGTTCTGGATGCAAATGCAACAGTTTTCTCTGTATGATCAGCATGGATCTGTATGAGAACTGAGCCAACATGATAGTCTGAAGCATCTGTAGTAACCATAGTGGGTAGTGCAGGATCAAATATAGCTAGCGTTGGACTGCTCACAATTAGCTGTTTCACTAATTCAAAGCTATGTTGAGCAGACCCCGACCACACCAGACTTAAAGTTCCACATAGTAGTGCTCTAAGTGGCTCCACAACTGAAGCATAGTTGGAAATAAACTTAGAATACCGTGAAGTAAGACCTAAAAAAGCTCGTAAGGTCTGGAAATCAGATGGAGTAGGTGCTTGTGTAACAGCGTTGACATGGTCAGGATTAGGCAGTAATCCATCTTGTGAAATGATATGTCCCAGAAAGGACAGCTGAATTTGTCTGAAGTGGCATTTGGAAAGGTTCAGTTTCAGTCCTGCAGAATTAATGCATTTCAGAACATTTTTTTAGGTACTTGTCATGAAGATCCATAGTTGTAGCGTAGACAATTATATCATCCAAGTAGCATTCTACACCAGGTATGCCATGGAGTACAGAAGACATCAGTCTTTGAAAACAACTTGGTGCTGAAGTCAGTCCATAAGGTACACACCAAAACAAACCATCATGGGTGATAAATGCAGTAAGGTCTCTGCTTTCCTCATGCAGTAATACTTGATGATAAGAACTCTGAAGATCCAGAGTAGAAAATAATTTCTGAAAATATTTCCTCTATGTGTGGCAAGGGATGATGGTCCATAACAACTGCTTTATTAGGTTCATAGAGATCAACACACAATCAAATCCCTCCAGTTTTCTTAATTGTTACAACAATTGGTGAAACCCATTCAGAGGATTCTGATTTTTCAATCACATCTTGGTCTACCAGTTTCTTTAGTTTCTGTGAGACAGTCTCCCTTATAGAGTAGGGCAATCACCTTCATTTCTGGCGTACTGGTTTTACATCTGGTCTCAACCTTAATTTGTGTACAAAGTTCTTTGCACAGCCCAGTGAAGTGTTGCTTTACGGTGAAATTTTAGACACTGGCTGTGTGGCAGGCAGTGATGCTGTAGTAATGAGACCATCAATTAATTGTAGGTTTAATGCAACAAAGAGATCCCTTCCAAGTATAGCAGTACCCTTATCTACAATGTAAAAGTCAGATTTTGCAGTATTTGATTCAAATTGTACAGTCACCAGCAAGCAACCAAGCACTGGAATTGGATCCTTTAAATAACCAGTTTTAGGGCAGGTAGAACAAGCAGATCTTTTGCAAAATATTTCAAGAAAATATCCTTTGGCAGTATAGAAACAGCTGAACCTGTATCAAGCATCAGGTTAATGAAGTGTCCCTTGTCAGCAGAAGCAGTATTGACATTGACAGTGCATATAAACTTGTCTGGAATAAATTAGTTCTATTAATCTCACCCACTGTTAATGTCACAAAGTGTTGGTTAATAAAAGCAGTCAAATCAATACAGCAGCGACTCTGGATACCTTTTGTCAGTGCCGGACTGCGGGCGGGAGTCTGGAATAAATGTGTCAGCTTTATCCACACGTAATACTGTGACATTTGTAGTAGTGACTTCATGAACATCTTTAGTAGTGATGGGCGAATTTGCACCGTTTTGCTTTGCCGGAAAATTTGTGCGAAATTCGTGAAACGGCGAAAAATTCGCGAAACGGTGCCGGCGTCTAGTTTTTGACGCTGGCGCCTGAAAATTTTTTTTTGCGCCAGCGAATTTTTTCGGGCAAATTTTTGCGGGCGTTTTGCAAATTTATTCGCTGCCGGCAAATCGCGCAAATTCGCCCATCACTAATCTTTAGCAGAACTAATGCAGATCTTAGCAAAATGTTCTACCTTTTTGCATTTGCGGCACTGTACAGCTTTTGCAGGACATGTAGCATAATTTGCAGTGTGTTGTGTTGAACTACAGCGAAAGCAGTATTTTTATTTGTATTTGCTGCACGGTTTTGCAGTGTAGGTGAATCCCTTTCCTTAGTACTATATTTTGCCTGTGACTGTGTATTATTAGGCCACAGTGTTGAATTCACAATCTGTACATTCCCAGCAGTTCCCTGACTGAAAGGTTTTAGCATCTGCCACTGCTGTTTCAATTTGGCTAGCAACTGTAATAGACTTTGCAAGGGTTAAATCCTGCTCTAGGAGCAGTCTCTCTCTAATGCGAGGTGAATTTGTTTTTTCCACTATTTGGTCTCTTAGCATTTCATCTGTTAGATTCCCAAACACACAGGTTACAACAAGCTCTCTCAAAGCTGCTACAAATTGTTCTGTGGATCCACTATTACGTTGTCCACGTTGGTGGAATTTATATCTTTCAGCAACCACATTTACTCTTGGCACGAAAAAGTTCTTAGAAGTAAGAGCAGTTTCATTAGTATCAGCAGGTAATGGTAATGTATGGAATATACGCTGTCCCTCTGCTCCCAGGCAGTGAGTAAGTAAAGCATGCTTTCTAGCAGCAGTAATCTCCCCTTGGTCTGCAGCAATAATGTCATTTTCAAACATAAGGATCCAAGCAGTAAAAGGTATGGTAGGCTCACCAGGGTTTGGAAGAAAAGGTGCAGGCTGCTGCAGAGCCATCTTGTCATCAATTTGTTATGTTTTGGTAGCCGAGTGCTTTATAAGCAGACTCATGCAACCATTACACAACAGTAACTTCCAACTCTATCACTCGTAAGCAGTATTGATAGTACTATGTATACACAGTATAACTCATGTGCACACTGACACCTGCAGGCCATTTGTATAAACACCACACTTTTCTAAGAGAAAAAACTGAAAATTTGTTCTTACCTGACATTTTCATGCTGAATACTTTTATTGGGAGGGCAAACAAAATTTGTGCTGCCTTACGGACTAAAGAAAAAGAACATTCCAGGTAAGAACAAATTTTCAGTTTTCTTGTCATCCTAGAGGAAGCACACAATGGGACTTAGCAAGCTAACAGGGAGGGAAAAAACAAAAAAACTGTCTCAAGCCGAATGAAGAGCTGCTTCGAGAACTCTGCTGCCAAAGGCTGCTTCTTGAGAGGCTGCTAAATCCAATTTGTAATGCTTCGCAAATGTATGCACATTACTCCAATAGGCTGCCCTACAGATTTCTGTAACTTCCACTGCTCCCTTTTCTGCCCAAGAGGTAGCCACTGCCCTTGTAAAATGAGCCCGGAGAGGAAAAGGTGGATCCATTTCCAACGTAGAATAAGAATGGCTAATAGTATTCTTTACCCATGAGGCAATAGTCGCTTTAGAGGCCTTCTTTCCCAGAAACTCTGAATTGTTTTGATCTTTCAATATAAATCGACAGACATCTATGGAGATCTAAAAGCTGCAACTTTTCCTCTATTGAATTAGTAGGTTGTTGACAAAATGCAGGCAATATTATATGCAAATTGATATTGGTTGATGTCGGTACCTTCAGTGTGAAGTACGACATGGTTCTCAACACCACCTTGTCCGGAAAGTATAAAGTATAAGGAGGCACTGCTGCCAATATCCCCAATTCTTCTTGCAGAAGTAATGGCTACTAAGAAGGCCGATTTCCATGAAAGATGTCTGAGACTGGTTTCCTGTAATGGTTCAAATGGAGAGTCATATAATGCTGTCAACTCATTGATGAAATCCCATGGAGGAACTAGAGACCGCAACCTTGGTCTGATCCTTGACAAATCTTATTATCAAAGGTTCAATCACCAGATTCTTGGAAAGAAAGACGGAAAGTGCAGATTATCTGGACCTTCAAAGTGTTCGGTTTTAGCCCTTTAGAAAAACAATCTTACAGGAATTGAAGAATCACTGGTAAGGAACAAGCTCTTGGGGAAATATTTGTATCCCTACACCAGGAGCAAAATACTTTCCACACTCCTGGGCAGTAAAAGAGTGTCTACTACCTCATGTGAGAGAACTTGGAGAGCTAACGACTCCTTCTCAGCCCCCAAACTGTTAGACTCCACTTGGATGGGTTTGGGTGCTTCGATCCTTTCTGAATCAGGAGATCATCCCTGCTTGGAAGAACTTGTATTCCCCCTCCGACAACAAAATCAAGTCTGAGAACCATGTCCTCCTGGGCCAAAAAGGAGCTATTAAGATCACCAATGCCTGATCCTGTTTGATCTTCTGGATCACCCTCTGAATCATAGGCAAGGGGAGAAAGATGTATGCCATCTTGAAATTCCTTGGAACTGACATCGCGTCTACAAAAGTCAGATTGTCCTCCCTCGACAGGGAACACAAACGGAACAACTTCTTGTTCATCCAAGTCGCCATCAGGTCTATCTCTGGACATCCCCACCTGAGAACAATCTGTTGAAAAATCTGAGTATTTAGTTCCCAGTTCCCTTGATTCAAGTACACTCTGCTCAGAGAGTCCACCACAGAGTTGTCCACACCTCTTATGTGGACTACCTTCAGAAATTTGAGATTCCTCTCTGCCCTGACATGATCTTCTGGCATTCCTTCATCAAGAGAGGAACTGTAGTTCCCCCCTGTTTGTTAAAGTAAGACACTGTCACCATGGTGTCGGAATGTATCAACACTTGACGACATTTCACCTGCTTTTTGAATCTCCTCAGAGCCAATCTGACTGCTCTCAATTCTTTAAATTTCGAGGACTGAGTCCTCTCTGAAGACTACCAGCTGCTCTGGGCCATATGCCAAAGGCATCTGTTGTTAGAAAAATAAACTGTGGCGTTCTGAAGGACTTCCCCTCGGCCAGAATTCGAGTCCTGTTCCACCAAACCAGATCTTCCTTGAGACTAGCTGGAAATTAGGAATTTCCTGCCCAGAGACATAGGCTACCGGTCCAAGCTCTGAAGTATTCAACTTTGGAGTGGACGGATAAGAGCCCTCGTCCAAGGAACTGCTTTCAAGGAGGCAGTCATCAGCCCCAAGACTCTCATGGCATCCCGTAGTGTCACAAGACGGGATCGACTCAGAAATCTCACTGCCGACTGTAGGGCCACAATTTTTTCTTGAGGAAGGAACACCTTCATTTCTTTTGTATCTATTTGGAGCCCCAGGAACTTGATAGATGTTACTGGATCCAACCTTGACTTTGCCTTGTTTATGATTCAGCCATGGCTCTCCAACATCGATATTACCATATCCCTTTGTCAGAGCAACTTTGTGTAAGAGGAAGCCTTCATGAGCCAGTTGTCCAGATATGGAACTACATACACCCCCTGTTCCCTCAGGGCTGCTGCTAAGACTGCTATTACTTTCGTGAAGACCCTCAGGGTCAAAGTAATTCCAAAGGGTAAGGCCTTGAACTGAAGGTGGTGAAGAACAGAATCCAGTACTATTGCTATCCGCAGATATCTCATGCTGTTCTGATGAATTAGAATGTGCAAATAGGCATCCTTCAAATCTATTGTTATCATAAAATCTCCTTCTTGAAGAATGCCTAACACCGACTTGATTGTTGAATTTTTCCTTTTTTTTGAATTGGTTCAGATACTTCAAATCTATAACCAGTCTGAAACTTCCTCCTTGTTTCGGCACCAGGAACACATGAGAATAAAGCCTTTTCCCAACTCCCCTGGAGCTACTTCCATTTCTATGAAATGTGTTATGGATTTTTCTAGCACCATACATTTCCTTTGGTCGGTACTGATTCCGTTGACACAAAATCTTTGCTTTGGAGTATGATTGAAATGTATAAAGTAACCCTCTCTTATGATACTGAGGACCCAGGAATCGGAGGTTGTCAACTCCCAAGTCTAGAGGTAAAAGGACAGCCTGCCGCCCACTTCCTCCTGTACTCTGGTGACAGAATGACCCATCCTTTCATTGGTTGGGCTCCTTCTTTTGCTTTGATTCTTTATCTGCTCATTGTGAAATTTCTTGGTCTGGATCTGAATCCTGTGGACCTGTCCAAGTCTCTATTTGTTCTCCTATAAGAGTGTTGCGCTATAGTAAATTGTGTGTTATTTACACCACTATTGAGCTCCACTCCCACTAAATGTGCTCCGGCTGAGACCTGTAATCTTAGGTGAGCCCTCGCAACGGTGTGGAGGCAGGGTGTAGAGCAACTGTAACTGGATTCAGGTTATAATTATTGGGCGCCAGTGGTTCTTATAACTTAAACATGAACTGGTTTATTCAACATACACAATCCTCAGTGGAGTATACAATAGAGCATGACAGGATTTAGCATCACATTGAATAGGCAGTACTCACAACACCTTTGGTCAGTATGATTCTCCTCAGAGATAGGAACAATATTTTTGAGGAGGTACACCCAGCTTTCAGCCTTTTCCCTAAGTGGAACCTGAGGGGAATCTATCTACCCTAGGTCTGTACACTTAGTCCCTACTTCTGGACAATGAGTACCCTGGGATCTTAATCCCACTACAATCCTCGTAGGAACCTCAGACTGCTCGGCTAAATAAACTGACTGACTATCACTAGAGTGATCTATAAAGGTGAGTAACCTATTCTTACTAGACCTGACCTGTCTAGGTTCCACTCGAGCTCTGCCTCCTGCACAGGCTAGAGCCAGCACAAGATGGACCCTGATAATCTGGCTTCAGAGCCTTTTATACTGTAGCACAGTGCCATCTGCTGGTCACTGTGGGAAACAACAAGAGTCAACAGTACCCCTCCCAACTGTATTTTAGGACCCAATTAGGTGTCCATAACATGGAGGGACTGCCTGCACAAAATACTAGGAGTGGCTATTTACACATCCCTACAAGCGTTTGACAGAAGCGGTGACATTCTTGATGTGGAACGAAAGGACCTTTTGCCTATCTTGCAGTAGCGTTTTCCCTTTCCCAGACTTTCCAGCAGTTTATCTAACGGACTACCAAACAATTTTCCTGGCTCGAATGGAATTGAAATCAAACTATGCTTCAAAGCCATATCTGCCGACCAAGCATTGAGCCAGAGTGCTCTCCTACCAGCCGTAGACAGCGCCATTGTTCTTGCCCCCAACTTTAGATTTTCAATAGATATGTCACACAAGTAATCTGATGCCAACTTGATTGACCTCATCATATCTAAAAGGATGTCTCTAGACGTTCCTGTTTCAATCTCCTCCTCCAAGGAGTTTATCCAATACTTAAGTGCCCTAGACACTGACACAGAAGCAAGTGCAGGCTTGCAAGAACTAGAGCCTGCCATATATGTTCTCCTCAATGCACACTCTGCTCTGCGATCCATCTGATCCTTTAATGCGGATTCCTCAACCAGAATGGTTGTCCTTCTTGACAACCTAGCCACTGGTATATCCACCTTAGGATGATCTTCCCATTGCCCAATGTCCTTGCTATAAAAAGGGAACATCAGCTTAAATCTCTTAGAGGTTTCTGGCCTTTTCCCCGGATCTTTCCATTCTTGTTAAATAATCTTTTAAATGGAAGGATGGACTGGAAAGGTAACAGATTTGTTCTCAGGAAAAAGGGCAGCTGATTATCATGCAAAGTCACCATGGGAGGTGAACAACTTAGACATTACTTTCTTTACTTCTTTAATTAACTTCGGTACTCTACCGGAAATAGAAAAAAATCCTTCATCCGCTTATTTATTTTTACAGAGGATAAGGATGACGAATCACTGGAATGGTCAAAAATAGATTCAGACTCAAGATGCTACAAAACCACTGAAGGTGTATGTGATTTAGGAGTTACTGTTTTAAAGTCCTGTTTTAAACACCTCTTTAAACCATTCCACAAACTGCTCCAACTTATTTTCCTTTGAAGAGTTTTGGGAGCAACGATCACATTTATTCAGACGCAGTTGTCAGGCAAAGTTTGACTATAGTCCACACACGCACAATGCCTGTATTTTCCCTTTCTTTTCCCAGATGCTCTTGCAGAGTCAAACATCTAAGGGAAAAAAATGGAGGAGTATAACTATAACATATAACAATTGTAATATTGACTCATGAATAGGCACAGAAGGCTACAATAGGTACCTTCAGAGCCTCCAACACAGACCCAGCAACCTGGCAGCGTGTTTGCAGGAAATGCAGCAGCTATTATGAGCAACTCCCTTGAAGTAAAGGGTTGCTATATAGGCCCAGACGCTGAAAAAATTAATTCAAGAGGGCATAAGATACCCACTGCAGCACTCACCACTCCCCTACAGCAGCTTCAGCCGAGTCCCAAAGCGGCACTCACTGATGATGTCATCGTGCCTCTCTCTCAGCGATCCACACGGAGACACATCCAGTAACCCAGCAGAAATCCTCCTGTTCCACATGGCATCGCCAACCTTCTGCGACCCACCAATATGCCAGGTATGCCAAAAGGGAGCCTTGTAATCCCCTGGGAAACCCACCCTCAGTTGGTTGCCCATACGGCCATCGGACTCCTCAGAGCCCAGTTCTTTGGACCAAACGGTCCCTTCACTCCTACCATAGACAGGACAGAAGAAAAAAACAGTACTGGAGGAGGGCTGGGGGTAACATTACCTTGTTAATTGGTGATTATTCTTCTGTCCTACCAGCGATTGGTTTAGACCAGGGATCCCCAACCTTTTGAACCCGTGAGCAACATTCAGAAGTAAAAGGAGTTGGGGAGCAACACAAGCATGAAAAATGTTCCTAAGGTGCCAAATAAGTGCCATTTCGTAGCCCCTATGTGGATTGTCAACCTACATTGAGACTCTGTTTGGCAGTGCACCTGGTTTTATACAACCAAAACTTGCCTCCAAGCCTGGAATTCAAAAATAAGCTCCTGCTTTGAGGCCACTGAGAGCAACATCCGAGGGGTTGGAGAGCAACATGTTGCTCACAAGCTACTGGTTGGGGATCACTGGTTTAGACCTTAACCCATCGTGTGCTGCCTGTAGGATGAAAAGAAAACTAATGTTTAAATGCTTTAGCATTTCAGATCTGCAAACAGCAAATTTTCACATGGTTTTTAATAACGTTACCAGGTGTGGTGTGTCATGCACACATGGGATTTCTTGTAAAATGTTTATATAAATAGTGTAGGGACCCATAAGTGTAATGACCCTTATTGCTTCATTCCCTGCCAGTGCCTCCTTTCCCTGTTGCTGGCTTAAACACCATGTAACATGATTTGCATACCCGTTCCATTGGTTCCAGGTAGTGACCACTTCCTGCAGTGCTGTAACAAAGTGCTTTGCAGGGTGGGGCACTTCCTCTTTGGCCTGCAGCAGTTGACCTGGGCAGTTGTTCCACTGAGCCTGGAGTCAACAAGGCCCTAGAAGTGTTCGGCCCTAAAGGGACAACCCCTTTAGTGTAGTCTGGGTACAGGGTACAGGAGTACAGACTGTGTCTGCTACACCGTTGAATGTACCTGGCATGTACTTTGATCTACCTCAGTTGTGAGTTGTATAACCCTGTGGTGCTTTATACCTGAATAAAGCCTGTTCTTTCTGTTTTCAAAGAACCCCTGGTGTCAAACATCTGTTATTTTACACCTTTGGCAGTATTGAGGTGTAGTTTGACAACATCAACACATGTAATTTCCATATTGCAAAAGCCCATCCTGGTGTAGGAGGGTTGAGTGTAGCCCATGCTCTATCACACTAGTTGGTATTCGTCTAAATCAGCCAAATTGGAGTTACAATAGGTTAATGTAATGCAAACTTGTCAAACATACTAAGTTGTTGAAAACTAACAGGTATTAGGAAGTTACCCCCATGCTTGCTTGTGTCTCTTTAATTTAGGTTTCCCCCAGGCCCAGATTTTGGGCTAGTGTGCCCCTAGGCCATTGGGTCGTAGCACCCAGGGCCATCAAGAGCACCCCCCCCATTTACTTGAAGGTTGGCTGTGTAAAAAGTGCCTCTGAGACCTTTTGAGTAAATAAAGTACTCATTAACTAATCTATTTCTTTGAATGAATGGTAACAACAGAAGAATGAGCTGCTCTGCCTGGACCATGGGGTCTCGTTCCTCTACCTCTGGCTGGTGCGAGCAGACAGGCAGCAGTGAATGCAGGCAGAGGGTTAGCTAGGAGTTGCTTTCTGTGCTTTCTGTATATGACATATGAGACCCCGGTAATGCCCGTAATACTAATGGACAATATACTGTTGTACACACCAGGCCACAAGCCACTTTCCATCCTCCAGGAGGGGATATACGCAAGTTTATGCACTTGCCATTCCATCTTAAATCTTGCTTAACCATGCAGGACTATCTCTACTACTTTCTGTTTGCCAAAATTGAACACTCAGTCCTGTATCCATGAAATGGACTCAATTCCTCCTTTCGCCAACAACTTGTGTGTTCCTGACCCTTGTAGCTTTTTACCAGTAGTAAATTGTATGACCAACGCACAAAATTTCTTGTGTATTTTATGGAAGACATTAGGGTCAATATAATTGGGTTGGTCAATACTTAATACACAGGGGTCAAGTGTGTCCTACTAATGGTGACTTGCCCTTGCATTCACGTGGAAGGAGGGAATGTCCAATTACATGAAGCCACTTCACTGTTGTGTGCCCAGTTTTCACCTTGACTTAGGGGCGCAATGGAAATTATTACTCTGACAGACTGAACAGCAAAGAAATATATATTTTTTCAAACTTCCACATTACCTTTCTCCCACCCCTCAGCTAACTATTTCAATTCCTCATAATGTCATAAATCAACCAACCAATATAAGACTTTGTATATCACAAGTAGGCCAGTAAAAGGTTTTGTGTTATTTGCTATTTTTCTGCTCTAAATATAACGCTTAGTTCTTATCAGTTAAGTATATTTTCATTTCCTTTGGTATATTTAATAATTATATTTTTTTACCTCGTAGATACAGCCTAAGTAATTATAATTCAAATATTTAAACACATCTCCAAATTTAAGATAAAAAAACAAAAGTGCATTTGCTTCCAAGGATTTAGAGATATTTGATGTAGCAATTAAGCAACATATTTCTTTAAGCAGATGAGATGGTTCCATCTGATAGAAGCATAAACGGCACACATTGTATGTTTCTGGTTATAATAACATTCTTAATCCGCATTGTAGGCTGAGGTATACAGCAATACAGTAGTTTGTATCAAACCGTATAAATAGGTTAGGGTTTATGATGAATGATTATTTTTTAAATACAGTATACTCTGTGTAATTATGCAGCTCATACCAAGCAAATCTGGATTACAGTTTTCATTACAGTTTTGAAAGATTGCATGCCTTTATAGTATTAGGTTAAGTACAACTTGGCGGTAAAATCACTTACAATATGGAAGAAGCAGATACATGTATATTTTATGTGTGGCTCATTTCATTTGAAAAGGAAAATAATCTCTAATGTTTAAACATTTGCTGGATTTAACAAGAGAAAAAAAAATAAAGAAATGCTAATCCAAGTAAGTTGAAGTCAGCACAAGGGTAATATTAAATATTTATATTAATTTTATGTGAGTGAATGTATTTATTTAAAATATATATTTAAAATATATATATATATATATATATATATATATATATATATATATATATATATATATATATATATATATATATATTTACTGCATTGGACTTTCATTGCATATTTGGATGCAGAAGAGAAATCTATATTGTGACTGATTATTTTACTTTTGACCTCTACTAGTATTTTGGATTTGATCATCTGGATAATATTTTAACCTCTAGCAACAGATATAAAGAAATAAGCAACAAGGGGTATCAATTCTTTACTTTTACAGTTCTGAAAAAAATAGGCTGTCCAGCCTTACTGTGCACAATTAAACATTAATAGATATCATAATAAACTTAGCCCCCTTAAAATTGAGTATAAAAAAAACAGTTTTTGAAGATAAAAGTTAGCAAACATCATATCATATATAATCCTACTGATATATAACAATACTATACATATATATACTGTATATATAATGCTTACATACTAATACATATAATCATACTTTTCATGCCTGTTTATTGTATAAACTTGCTGGTAAATAGACACATTGGGTTGCCACCTGTCCAAGTCAGTAAAACACCTGCTAAAGACAGGGCTAGTATTACAAATTTACTGGCAAAGTACTTGCCGGTAAATATTTAATACCCTTCGGTTGCACCCCTAGCCCACCCACTTAAGCCCTGTTCCCTCTCTTTTCTCCACACAGATTTGGCCCAGGATCACCAATAAAATCATGTCCCTGCCCCATCACATTATCCCCCACTCCTTTTTGACATGTCACCCACACTTTTTTGACCACGTCACCCACCACAAGGTGGCAACCCTATAGGCACATATTTTAGAGAGAAAACTTGCCACCTTAAACACAGTACTGTTTTAGACTATGTGTAAAACACTACCCCTCTGGTGACGTTTCAGCACTAACAACACTCACAACCTTCACCAAAAGTCAGGTTATTTGAACATCAATGGGTATACACACTCTAGAATAGTTTAGCTGTACACGTTAATTAATTATGCCGAAAAAGCAATCACCTCCTGCCAGCTAACAACAAAAGTGTCATGATTAAACTTTTACAAATGATTAAAGCAAAATCTCTGGAGAAATTGATTTAACATTTGACATATTTACAAGCTGGACAGTGTCTAATGTTCCGTTTTGAAGGACAATTACCGTAGTACCCTTAAGCATAAAGAAACAAGCAGAACTTAAATTGTCAACATTAGAACACAGAAATTCTGGAGATAAAAAGAGAATTATATGCATACTTTGTCTAAATTTATTGGTAGAGAAACAAGACCTCAAAAACATGAGTTTAGAAAAAAAGTGTAATATCAAAACCACCAAAATATAAACAAAATATGAACTGTATAGCCAGTTCAGATAGTACTAGAGATATGGATACCGGTGGCTGATCCTATGCCTTTCTTTGTCTTCCAAGGACAGTAGATAATATAAGGTTTTCTCTGGGGATGAAAGATGGCCAAATAAATAAAGAATCTGGAGGGGTCAAGCACATTACTCTTTAACCTTAAATTTTTTGTTATCTGAAGTACGAAAATTTCCAGAATCACAATTTGTTTTCCATTTTCTTATTAAGCCTAATTAGAATACTGATAATATGTGTGTGTGTGGGGGGCGGGGGGGTACCCTTGGTTATCCAAGGGTCTTTACTTGTAGATTTCACTGATAGTTTTGGATTTGTCTTGTAAATTTTTTTCAAGGAGTTCATAGTCCAAGGTAGGTGGGAGTTTAAAGAATGTTATTTGCAAGAACAGTATTTGTAAAAGTCAGTATTTGGTTGCCCAGTTTATTATGGATGTCTTAAATGAGAAGAAGTTGTCCAGCCTGTTAGAAATCCCCTATTGATATTACAGGCTGCTGTTTTTATCGCCTTAGATCCCAATTAGGTTTGATCTATTGTAATGAGGAAATCAACAGAAAAGTTAGGAATTTTGCAAGGATCATCTTTATATTTGATTCTTTTCAAACGTGTAATGCTCCCTTTAGTATTCAAATGTAATTTCCTGTGATAAGATTATATATACACAATATTTGTGGGACAATTCTGTTCAATGTTTATGCATTTTATATTTTCCTTGGGCAGGTGTTACATACATAGGGCCTAACCTCACCTAACTCCCTACCATGAATTGAACTCATTTATCAATAATTTTTCTTGAAAGGAATGACAAAACCTCACAACAAAATTGAGCCTCAATATCTTATAATTGATGCTCAGAAGACTCGATTTTATCAAATTTTATCGCTGCAAAAACTTGACTTTTTCAGAATATGACGAAAACTCAGACTTTTTTGGACTATCCAACGCAGATCACAATGTGAAGAAACAACTTTAGGCACACCTACCATTGACTTCTACATGACCTCAACTGGTTTAACAGAAAATAACACAACAAAAGGAGAAAAAAGAAATTACCCATTTAATTGCACCTTCCCATCCATGTATTGCAAAACTCCAGTTTTGTTGAACCCACGGATCGTTCGATTAACCAACCCCTTCACCCTCCAAGGTCCCCTCCCGATCCGATTGCCCCCGTAATAAATTCGCACTTTTACTAAGTGCGCCTTTTGGCTTTGGTTAGGTAGGCGTCTGATAGGGACATAGAATTTATTACGGGGGCAATCGGATCGGGAGGGGACCTTGGAGGGTGAAGGGGTTGGTTTATCGAATGATCCGTGGGTTCAACAATTCGATATTGCTATCCTAATACACCTAGTTTTTGAAGGAATTTAAATGAATTGAGGTCTTTGTTACCCTAATCCCTCAGCAGTTCGCCCGTACACCGGAAGGGAGGGATCCTGAAGTGGGTGAAGGGGTGGCTGGATGTGGGTTATTACTTGGTGTACCTATAGATATATAGTGCGATCAATGTGCCGGATAATCATATATTGATTCTCTTTAACTAACTGTCACTCCTTAGTGACTTACAAAAAACCCCTCTAACCCCCTGTTATTCAGTCTATCAGCCTCCTTACTAAACCTTTATTTTAATGGTGCTATCTAGACATTGGTTTTAATGGTTTATTAAAAGTTAAGTTCTAAGAATCACTTCACTGGAGTTTTGCAATACATGGATGGGAAGGTGCAATTACATAGGTCATTTCTTTTTTCTCCTTTTTTTGTGTTATTAATCATTATCTGACCCTGCACACCATTCTCTGTGTGGGATGGACGGTGCTCCCCAACCTCTAACTCTTTAACAGAAAATAAGCAGTATGCTTTATAACAAAATTAGACAGGTGCATAAATGTGGGCACCCCAACAGAGATATTACATCAATACTTAGTTGAGCACCTTTTGCAAATGTAACAGCCTCTAGACCCCTACTATAGCCTTTGATGCGTGTCTGGATTCTGGATGGCAGTATTTTTGACCATTCATCCATACAAAAGCTCTCCACTATGGACAGCCTACTTCAAATCATCCCTTAGATTTTTGATGATGTTCAAGTCAGGGGACTGTGACTGCCATTCCAGAATATTGTACTTCCCACTCTGCCTTTGTAGATTTCAAAGTGTGTTTAGGATCATTGTCTTGTTGGAATATCCAACCACTGCATAACTTCCACTTTGTGCCTGATGCTTCAACATTATCCTGAAGAATTTGTTGATATTGTTGAATTCACCGACACTCGACTTTAACAAGGGCCCTAGTCCCTGAATTAGCCACACAGCTCCACAGCACGATGGAAACTCCACCAAATTTGACAGTAGGTAGCAGGTGTTTTTCTTGGAATGTGGTGTTCTTCTTCTGCCATGCAAAGTGCTTTTTGTTATGACCAAATAACTAAATTTTTGTCTCATCATTACAAAGCACTTTGTTCCAAAATAACTGGCTTGTCTAAATGAGCTTAGCATACAGCAAGCGACTCTGTTTGAGTGCAGAAAGGCCTTTTTTCTCATCACCCTGCCATACAGATATTCTTTATGCAAATTGCACTGAATTATAGAACAATGTACAGATACACTATCTGCAGCAAGATGTTCTTGCAGGTCTTTGGAAGTGATCTTTGGGTTGTCTGTAACCATACTTACAATACTCTGCATATGCCGCTCCTGTGTTTTCTTGGCATGCCAGACCTGGGTTTTACAGCAACTGTGTGTCAAGGAGCCAGGAGCTCCCTCCAGGGAGGCAGTCAGGATCGAGGAGGAAGCCCTCTCGAGGGAGCAAAGTTGCGGTGTCCAAAGGGTTAATCCAAAGAGTAGTCAGAATCCAGGCAAGAGTTCAGGGGCAGGCAGATAACAGCAAAGTCCAAAGTCCAGGCAAGGGTCAAGATAATAATCAGGAACAAGATTAGCAAAATCAGCTCACAGGGAACCCAGGAAGCACTTAGGGAAAGTTTCCTATACTTGGGCGCCATTCTGGCGTCTAGGTAGAGTTTTTATTTTGAATTTGGGGCCATTGTGATGTCATTGGCGTCCTTACGCCGACGTCAGCGCGCTGACGTCATCGCGCCGGCGCCGCTACCCACGTGGCAGCCATGGGCGCCGCCATTTTGGGAGTGACGCCGTCAGGGGAGGACGTGCCGCCCGGAGCTCCTGGAACTGCTCTGGGCGGCGATCGTGACACTGTGCCTGTGGCCTTCCATTTCATGATTACATTTCTTAAATTTGAAACTGAAAGTTTAAACCTCTGAAATAGCTTGTACTATGAGACTGACCAATCTTTGTTTTCAGATCTTTTGAGCGTTGCTTTGAGGATCCCATGCTGCCACTTTTCAGAGGAGAGTCAAACAACTTGCAATTGGCCACCTTAAATACCTTTTCTCATGATTGGACACACAAGCCTATGAAGTTCAAGGCTTAATGAGCTAATCCAACCAATTTGGTGTTGCCAGTAATCAGTATTGAGCAGTTATATGCATTCAAATTAGCAAAATTACAAGGGTACCCAAATTTTTGCACAGCCAGTTTTTCACATTTGATTTAATTTCATACAACTGACTACTACTTCACTAAAAATCTTTGATCAGAAAACACCCCAGTACTCAGATGTTCCTGGGAAATGAAAAATATACCACTGTTATCTTTTTATTTGAAAGTGGAGTAAATTATTATGCAGGCTGAGAGATGCAAAGATGCATATAAATATTTTATTATTTATAACTTCCCATTTTCACAAGTTTCAGAAAAAAAGTATTTTAAGCAAATATGCTTTCACAACTTTAATTTATTGAGACCAAAATGTTGGCTTCTAAACATCTGATGACATAAAGGCTTATCTACTATTTAAAGGAGAAATCAACCTGTGGGGAAAAAACCCTACCTCCCCTTACCCCTGGTAGTCCTCCCTCCTCCCCCCAGGCTAACTCCCCCCCCCGGGGAGATGCCCCATACACCATACTTACCCCTCGGCGCAGATTCTTCCAGTGAAGTTCCACACGTCTATCTTCCGGCTCCTCTGTAAACTGACTGAGAGATTGGTAAGCGCAGTTGACGTCGGTTTGAGACAACTGCGCAGAATTACACGGAAATTGACGATCTCTCAGTCAACATACCGAGGAGCCGGAAGATGGACGTGTAGAACTTCGCTGGAAGAATCTTCGCCAAGGGGTAAGTATGGAGTATGGGGCATCTAACTGGTGGTGGGGGGGTGTAGTTAGCATGGGGGGAGGAGGGAGGGAGGGCTACCTGGGGTGGGGGGGTAGGGTTTTTTCCCCCACAGTTTGATTTCTCTTTTAAGTATATCTGTTCAATGGCAAATAGAAAAATGGATACAATTTTTCATCAGAGGAAATGTTAATTAATGTTTCCATTGCTTATGACCAATATTAATTTTCATGATGTAATGGAAATTACATTAATTAAGACTAATAATGCATTCAGCATTAAAGTGAAGCACAAACCAGTAATCAAACATGTTTAGCCTACGAGAAGAAAATAATTGCCTTTTAAAATTGAGCCATTTATATAATATAGTGGAATAATTAGGAATTTCCAGTGTCACTGACTCCTTCACCATTAAAGAGATTTATCCATAAATTGTCTTATAATATTTTTCTAGCTGCTAACATTATCTTGAGACTGTATGAAAACTGAGAATTATCGGTGGCAGTTTTGGTTGAACACTTTAAACTGACAAGGGAAATTGGCTTCTGAATAAGCTTGGTTTTCCTCTAGGCACTCCCACACTCTAAAATCATACAGGCAGACTAACTGAGTCCTGAGTAATCTGTCCTTAATGCATGTGTTGTAGGGAGAATGTGATAGAAAAAAAGTCAATAATCTCCATGGGGCAGGGACTGTTGAACAATTGACTATTTTGCAGAACACTTTATATGAAGGATAATAATAATACAAATCCATAGCAGCCAATCAGCAGTTTGTTCTGGCTGGTCAACTGTAGCAAGACTAATGAAAGTAGAATTCTACTTTGGATTACCAACTATTTTGGTATAATTTAATCCAGTATGTTTTAAATCTTGCAGAGGTGCTAACCTGATATAGAAATTGTATCAATACTTACTAACAATGAGGCATGTTTACTCAATGTCTGCAAACCCTATTTAGTCAAGCCACCAGCACACCATATCAGCATTTCTGAAGAGAACTTTGTTTTGAATAAGAATGTATGGATACAGCCTCAGTGTCCCCGCAGTTCTACTAACTGGTTTGTGCACCGCAGCCATCTAAATGTGTGATGAAAAAACTATATGTGGCCTATAGTGCCACAGGTTGATAGGGGTAAAGTACCTATTAGCAATCTGCGCTACTAGGTGGTAAGAATTAGCAATATTTTTACTAAGGCTCTGTACCCATGGCCATTTTAAAGTGGACCCGTCACCCAGACCTAAAAATCTGTATAATACAAGTCCTTTTCAAATTAAATATGAAATCCAATTTCTTTTTTTTATTAAAGCATTCATTGCTGTTGTAAACTCATTTAAAAATCTCAGCTGTCAATCAAATATTGTCTGCCCCTCCTCTATGCCCTGGGCATAGAGGCGGGCAGACAATTACTTTCACTTTCCATTCAGCACTTCCTACATGTCACTGCTCTCCACACATTCCCCCAGTTCTCTTAACCATTTAATTGAGTAGCCAGGACATGGGGATGGACATTGGGTCCCCCATTCTGGTGCATAAACAAGATTCTGAGATGATACAAGTCTTGTTAGTAACAGTGTCCACAAAATGGCTCCTGCCTGCTTGTTATAATTATGAATTCCCAGACTGATGGAAACAAGATTCAAATAATTTATAAAGTGTAATTAAAGTTCATTTTGCTTGGCTAACATGATAAAATAGGATTTGAAATAATTTTTTTGGGTGACGGGTCCCCTTTAAGTGAGTGTGTTGGTGTTCAAGTTAATGAATTCCACAACATAGCAGTACATGTTGTAACTGAAATTTGTAATTTAACTACTTCTGTCTTGTGAGTCTGTATCCAGAATTCACAGAACATACAGGAAGGGTTTGATAAATAGTGTTAAAGAAAAAAACAGGCACAAAAAACAGGTGCAGATGCCACCCAAAGCTCCAAATCATTGCACTCACAGAATAAAGAGCTGTTCCTGATTATGTATACTTTGTTGCATTATACAGAGGCAGCAAAGAGATATATAATCCCAAGCATGTCTCAAACTTGCACATTCCTCAGGATGCTCAAGACAGGAGCTCACAAGGATGAAACTGAGAGCTAAAATCAGACCTTTAAGGGTAGATTTATCAAAGTATGAAATTTGAGCTTACCACAAAGCAAAACTCACCCACTTTGTATTCATCCCTATGGGATTTTTAAAAGTATATTTATCAATGATGGAGTTAGAGTTCACCATTTGATAAATATACTTCTAAAAATCCCATAGGAATGAATACAAAGTGGGTGAGTTTTGCTTTATTGTAAACTCTAATTTCACACTTTGATAAACCTGCTCCTTAAAGTTATGGGACTTTAAAGCATTTTACAATTATAGCTGTCAATATTTTTGAGATCATGCAATTATTTGGTATTTTACTCAGCTATAAAAAATGTAAATGAGCATTCTGACTAGTTTAATTTTACTGTATTGTTTTTTTTTATCCACCAAAAAAAACTATGGGGCCGATTCACGAAGGGTCGAATATCGAGGGTTAATTAACCCTCGATATTTGACTAGGAACTAAAATCGCTCGACTTCGAATATCGAAGTCGAACGATTTTGCGCAAATCCTGCGATCGATCGATCAAAGGATTTTTCATTCGATCGAACGATTAAATCCTTCGAATCGAACAATTCGAAGGATTTTAATCCAACGATCGAAGGAAAATCCTTCGATCAAAAAATCCCAGGCAAGCCTATGGGGACCTTCCCCATAGGCTAACATTGACTTCGGTAGCTTTTAGCTGCCGAAGTAGGGGGTCGAAGTTTTTCTTAAAGAGACAGTACTTCGACTATTGAATGGTCGAATAGTCGAACGATTTTTAGTTCGAATCGTTCGATTTTCGTAGTCGAAGTTCGAAGTAGCCCATTCGATGGTCGAAGTAGCCCAAAAAAACTTCGAAATTCGAATTTTTTTTAATTCGAACCCTTCACTCAAATTTAGTGAATCGGCCCCTAAGTGTATGTGTGTATATAGAAGCTTAGACACAATGTAGGACTTATGAAAAATGTAAATGATTTATTTGCATAGTTGCCTCATTATGACCCAGATTTAATATGATGAAAAAAAACATATCTCCTAATTCAATTCCAAAATTTCCCTTATGCAATTAAATGGGAAAAACATTCTCCTTAAATTGAATCTCGCCCATGAGTTTCTATGTGATATAACATTTTCTCATAGAATTAAATGTGACCCTATGGATCTTAACCAAACCATCATTCATGGGTGCAGGATATTTTTTTAGAAAACTCTTCAACATTAAGGGGCAGATTTACCAAGGGTCGAAGTGAATTCGAGGGAATTTTCCAAGTAAAAAAATTTGAAATTTGAAGTCATTTTTTGGATACTTCGACCATCGAATAGGATACTACGACTTTGTCAAAGTAAAATCGTTCAAAGTAAAAAAAGTCAAAGTAAAATCGTTCGATCGATCGCTGAAATCCTTGGAATCGTTCGATTTTACTTCAACCGCAAATGCCAAATTCGATGAAAAAAAACTTCAATATTCAAAGTCGAAATAATTCAATTCGATGGTCGAATTCAACTTCAAAATTTGACCCTTGATAAATCTGCCCTAAGGGACTGATTTATCATAAATTGACTTAGGGGCACATTTACAGAGCTCGAGTGAAGGATTAGAATAAAAAATACTTTGAATATCGAACCTACCAAGCACCAATGTTAGCCTATGAGGAAAGTCCCCATAGGCTTTCTAACCAATTTCTGATCGAAGGAAAATCATTCGATCAATGGATTAAAATCCTTCGAATCGTTTGTTACGAAGGATTTAATCGTTTGATCAAACGATTATTCCTTCGACCGTTCGAATGACTTTCACTAAATCCTTCGACGTCGATATTTTAAGTCGAAGGATTTAACTTCGAGGGTCGAATATCGAGGGTTAATTAACCCTCAATATTCGACCAATAGTAAATGTGCCCCTTAGTGTTTTTCTCATGTTTTGAGACAAACGCAAAGAAAAAATGTGGACATGAAAAATAGAGGTATTTTCTGAAACCACAAATAGTTTGGATTTATTAACAAAAACAACTGAGAAAACTCACCAAAAAAACTCAACAAGTAAAAGCTGGCGCGGCTGAATAGACTTCAGTGGGTATAGTCACTAACAACTTTATTTATATCTCTATTTTCCCAGTTCACTAAAACATTAGTCTCATTAAATGAATGTAACAATGTTTTCTTATATAAGCTGATGTTCGAGTTTTTGTGAGTTTGGTAGTGTTTTTGCAACTGTGGTAAAACCATCCAGATGATGATTCTTGTAACTGGTATTCATATCATTGAAGATGATATAAAAACAAGCTAGATTTGTTTTGCATGAGAGAAGTGTGTTCTTTGTCTCATGTACTATGTGAACTGTTACAAGAATTATGTATTGAATAAGTATTTAATTCATTAAAAAGTCACCAAAGGTTCTTTGAAGAAAAATATGACTGCTCGTGTAAACAATTAATGGTTGTTAAGCATGGCAGTGCATATTATGACAAACAACACATGCTACATTATGCCAGCTGGTGTAATGATGTGATAATGTCTGACTCATTAACTCTAGCACACAGTTTACGATGCCCTTGTATGACAGGATTAATTGATTCACACATACATTAAAACAAAAATAACTAAACTGAAATTCAGCTGGAAGCTGGGATTCTCATTTGTCATAAACCCTGTTGACTGAGAATGGCTGCAACCTTTGTGTTGGCTTCAGATGGCCTTGCAATTCAATTATTATTCAACTGGATGTTATCTTTTGTTTTTCTCTTTCATTGTATTAGAGGTGATTATGGAACATGCAGGTATATACATAATCAGTATCTGTACTATTAGTCAAATAAAACAGATGTGTTTCTTTATTATAGTGAACATGATAACTAAACATTATTTATAACTATTATCAATTTGTAAACATTTATAGTGATCATTCAATATCTACATCACATATTGTAATTCTGCAATTTTAAGTAAGAATAAGGACATCATTTTATTTTATTTTTTTATTTTATTTTTACAACCATTTATTCTGTAGAACAGAAGGCCAACCGGAGAGTTTAGTAATATCAAAAGAGAGGAGTGTGAAGCACCTTCCACCGATCAAGAACACATAAATGGTGTGCAGGGTCAAGGATTAAAGGCAAATATTAAGTAGAGAGTAAAGAATGACCCAAAAGAATTTTTTTGCACCACCCCATTCATTACATCATAAATCCCATGAACCAGGAAAGTAAAACTTAACCTTTATTGGTATGTACTAAAAATAGACCAAGGGTGAAAAATCAAAAAGTGATTTAAAATTACAATTAGGGGGAACTCATATTTTGCTGAGTTAAGTAGTTTGCCCCAGATGCTTGATAATTGATCGTATACCAGCTTAGTAGGATCATATCAGAAGCATAACCATGGGGTTAATCTAAATACAGTTCCTAGAGTTGTAGCGAAATGGCAATAGTGCTGGCGCTCAATTCCCCAAAGGGTTAAACTTCTTGTGAGTGCCAAACAATATAAAATCTATATATACACGTAGTAGGTCGATTGAGGATAAGCCGTAGGTATCCCTCGTATTAACCCACAGCTATTGCCGAAAATGCCCTAATGTGACAGGTAATCATGAGTTTCAAAGGCCTGTCAGTAGCGATTCTATTCACGGCATAGCATATGTTCGTTATTAGCTACTATGTTGCCAAACGCCCATCCCACCCTTGACACACCCCCCGTGGGACTGTGTGATCGGCGGTAAAGTATATTCAAAATTACAGCAAATGAGCTCCCTGCCTATTGCGAGTTTAAAAGTTAGAAAGATGCGCCTGACGCGCGTTTCGCTCGCTCAGCGAGCTTTGTCAAAGGCAATCTGTGGCGCATAGAACAGTGCGTCTATATATAGATGAGGAATAGCCGTTATTATTTTGAATATACTTTACAACTCTAGGAACTGTATTTAGATTAACCCCATGGTTATGCTTCTGATATGATCCTACTAAGCTGGTATACGATCAATTATCAAGCATCTGGGGCAAACTACTTAACTCAGCAAAATATGAGTTCCCCCTAATTGTAATTTTAAATCACTTTTTGATTTTTCACCCTTGGTCTATTTTTAGTACATACCAATAAAGGTTAAGTTTTACTTTCCTGGTTCATGGGATTTATGATGTAATGAATGGGGTGGTGCAAAAAAATTATTTTGGGTCATTCTTTACTCTCTACTTAATATCAACCGGAGAGTTTTCAGCAATTCCCAAATCACCTATGGTGAAAAAGACACATTTACTATACTATTCATTGTTTTGTATTTCTTTGCTTTATAACCTGCAATATTGTTGTTACATTTGTTAGCAAAAACACAAAGAATATGGTTGCAGGCATAGCCATAAAAAACACAAGGGTGTTTTTGCTCATGGTTGCAGCTCCAGCATCCCTTGTGTTCTTGTACTCTGTCCATTAAGTGTCCATGCAGATTCTTTATACTGTCTACTACCAACTTCTTGTTTGTAGGACCCAAATTCACTAAGATTTTGGTCACCTTAGTGCTCAAGGCTTGGTACTGGGACCTTCTGTTCTAGGCTTCCCACATCTGTTACTAGGTGGAGTTGTCAACTGCTTCCTCTCATTAGTATTAGGGAAAGGAGCTAGTCACAATATCCATGTGCCACTTATGAAACCTCCAACTGACAGGGCATAGTTTACAGACTAGGGGTAACCTGAGCTGCAGGATAAATTAACCTTTTGGGTTCCTGACAGTAGTTTCATTTTAAATCACCTTTACTGTAAATGCATATATTTACTCTGAAAAATGAAAGATGAATAACTCCCAGCAGCAAAAGCAACATTAAAAGCAAGATTTTTCTTTTTGCAGAATCAAGTAAAATGCCATCATTATCAACAGCAACAAAAACAAAATGTGTTTTTATGATATGACACAAACTAATTTGTAAAATATGCATACCTTGCTATAAATAGAATATTTGCATAGCACTTCATTTGTAGATCTGTTCTCTCTTGGCATTAACATATGTGGTTGCCCACCAATGTATATACAAAATTTGATATTAGTGAAGTACTAAAATGATTCTTTCTAATAGCAGATGTCCTCTTTCAGCATGTTCTTCCTACAGCAATAATAACTCTGTGCTCTGAAATATCACGGTCTGTTGCTTTTGGAATGATTGTGATCAAAAAAGATTTAGAATGGCATATGAACCACCAAATATGTTTCCAAGAATCTGCCAAGAATATTGGTAGCACTGCTGTGTCAAGTGAAAGTTGTTTTCTTTTGTTGTTTATTCTGATACTGAAACATAATATTGAACAGGGAGGGGAAGATACTGGGTTGCACACTCACACACATTCACATTCACTGTGGCAACATGAGTCAAAAACACATAATAAGGGGGTTATTTACTAAAACTTGAATTTTTCTGGTCAGATTTTTTGGAGCAAAAACTTTAATATAAAGTGGAAAAAAACCCTCAATTTTTTCGAAATTTATTAATACCCAGATGCTGTAAAAAGCCTAAATCCAAAAATCCGCCATCTCAAACCTGTCAAGGACTTATAAGTCATTGGGAGGTATCTATAACCACATTTGAAGATATAGTGGTCTGCATTGGGTTTAGCTAGATAATCTGAAAAATTCTGGGTTTTCAGGCAAAAAAACTGAAGAAATAAAGCAATTCAGTAGAAAAGTAAAAACAAATAAATAAAATGATTTGGGTTTTTGCCAAATTTTATCGAGTTCTCCTGTGATTTAAGTTTTTTATCCAAGTTATTTTAATGTTAAATAAGGCAAAATCGTGGATGGGAGTTTGGTCAAGCATTGTTTAATTAAAAAATTGGAAAAAGTTGGATTTTAGTAAATAACCCCCACAGTGCTTGCTGTGTATGTCTTTGTTTACTGTTAGTGCCAAATAAAACAGTGTAACTTAAAACAGGTAAAATGGGCTATTGTGGTTATTCCCTATAATATGGATGTTTTCCTGAAGTAATTGTTTTTTTTTCTGTTTATAAATTTACTCTAAACAGCCCCCCAGCAGTCCCTGCTGCCAGTCTGCTCTGCTCTTTGTTATCAGCATCTTATTTACCCTTCTTCCTGGTGCAGAGTGAAGCCGTGCCCATTATCTTACTGAGCTGTCCTTATCTCTCTGACTAGTCGGAGAAATCATTTGCATGCTGTTCTTTTATGTGTTCTTTTAAAATGTGTTCTTTTAAAATAAACGTACAAACCCTTTTTGCAGTGAGTTAAATAGTTAAATTAAATAAGAAGTACAAGGAATTGGTCAATAAATATACTGAATTTTAGCATTAATTTGCAAATATTGAAAATTTGGGATTATAAATTTGGGATTTCAGTATTATAGAATTTACAACAATTAGATACTGATGCTGTATCTTTTCAACAAAATTAATGCTGGTGCATAATATTTGCTAATTAGTGATAAAATTATGTTTTTAGATTGGTATGAATTCATTGCATGCATAGTTTGCACTTGTATCGTAATTGATACAACTTTGGTGCTGAACTTTAACTCACTGCACTGTCAACTTGCTAATTTTTTTAAAATTAGGTTTTTAACAAAATAAGTTGTTATAGGTGTCTGGGTACGTATACTTTCTATGGTGTTGAACTATAACTCACTGCACTGGCAAAAAGGTTTTGTACATTTATTTTAAAAGAACACATTTTTATTCATATTAATAACCATACTCTAGTACTTGGCTGGTATAATGTCTGGTATATTTGTACATGACATAGCTTTGCACAGAAATAGATCCGTAAATAAAACAAAGGAACACATTAATGAGTACAGTAACTCAAATCAGTAAACAAATAAACTTTATTCTTTACATAACCAGAGGGAAGATCAGGCATAGCAATCCTAAGCATTTTAAAATGTATTATAAAATCAGAAAGGGCTGTTAGTTTAGCTACAGTACATTAGGGGGCAGATTCATTAAGGGTCGAATTTCGAAGTTAAAATTACTTCGAAATTCGACCCTCGAATTGAAATCCTTCGACTTCGAATATCGAAGTCGAAGGATTTAGCGCTAATCGTTCGATCGAACGATCGAAGGATTTTTCGTTCGATCGAACGATTAAATCGTTCGAATCGAACGATTCTAAGGATTTTAATCAAACGATCGAAGGAAAATCCTTCGATCAAAAAAAGCTTAGCAAGCCTATGGGGACCTTCCCCATAGGCTAACATTGACTTCGGTAGGTTTTATCTGCCGAAGTAGGAGGTCGAAGTTTTTTTTAAAGGGCAAGTACTTCGACTATCGAATGGTCGAATAGTCGAACGATTTTTACTTCGAATCGTTCTATTTCGTTCGACTTCGATCGAATTTAACCAATTCGATGGTCGAAGTACCCAAAAAATACTTCGAAATTCGAATTTTTTTCATTCGAATTCTTCACCCGAATTTTGTGAATCGGCCTCTTGAAGTACCAGAGAAGTCCTCGGAATGAACCAGAACAAGCAGGGAGTGTCACATGAGGAGAAAAAAGCTGTTTGTGCACTCACTGGCTCCTCCTTCCTCTCTGCTATGTCACAGCATGCAAATGATCTCTTCAACTAGCCAGAGAGATAAGGACAGCTCAGTTAGCTAATGGGCGTGCTTCACGCTGCACCAGGAAGAAGGGGAAACAAGCTGCTGATAACACAGGAACCAGAGCAGACTGGCAGCAGGGACTAAGATACATTTATTTGGGGGGCTGTTTAGAATAAATTTATAGATAGAAAAAAAAAAACGTTTACTTCTTTAAATTGTTACTAATATGCGCTAGAAACAACAACAGAAAAGCTGCAAACATAGCCAAGAACAACTCCCATTGACCTTTACATGAACTCAGCAGCTTTTAGATACCACATATATAGGAAGGACACAAATGGATATGGTTAGCTGCAAGACCCAGCTGCTTAAAATAGTTGGTTATTAACAATGGGTCAACAAAAGTCAATACACAATATTTGACTTGTGTAAAGTAACATACCAAATAAAAAATTATGCATTCACAGATCAAAAGTCACATGAGATATTTCATACAGGATTAATGCACAGCTAGAATGAACTCAATGAGTTCTAAAAATATGCCAATTAAAGGGCGCAACTCATGGTGATAGACATCAACAATGAACAATATAGAACTAGAGATGGATAAATAGGGGCACATTTACTAAACTCGAGTGAAGGATTCGAATGAAAAAAACTTTGAATTTCAAAGTATTTTTTTGGGTACTTCGACCATCGCATAGGCTTACTACAACCTTCGACTTTGACTTTGATTCGAAGATTCAAACTAAAAATCATTCGACTATTCGACCATTCGAACTTTAAAAAATACTTAAGGCTACATACTTTGGTAGTTTAAACCTACCGAGGTTCAATGCTACCATATGGGGACCTTCCCCAGCACTTTTCTAAGTTTTTTTTTGATTGAAAAAAAAAAATCCTTTGATTAGATTCGAAGGATTTTATTGTTCGATTGAAAGATTTTTACTTTGATCGATTGATCAAAGGATTTGCACTAAATCCTTCGAATTCTATATTTTCTATTCGAAGGATTTAACTTCGACCCTTGATAAATGTGCCTCCCCGTGATGGATATAAAAAAATCAATAAAACTGGTGGGTGTATATCTAGATATGAGTAAAAAAATTTTGAAAAAGTTGAATTGTAAAAATGTAACATCTAAAACCTGGTGTTCATTTATCAGTTCATTTATCAGTCAATGGAAATCCTAGCAAAATGTAAGGGATATTTTCAATTCAAGTGTTTTGACTTACTGTATTTTGAAAGTTGGTAGAAAATGCTCAAGTTCCAAAATAATTCAAGTAACTCAATAAGAGTACACATTATTAATAAACATTATTTATATAGCATTGACATATTTCTCAGAATTTTACAGAGTTTATACTTTATTCCATCTAAGTTCCAATCACATTCGCATCTATTCGCATCTCATTATATCAGGATCGTTTTTACCTTTTAAATAGGATAATGTTGTCTATGAAACTGTTCTTCTGAAAGGTACATCTCTATCAAATAACCTGGTCCATGCTAGAACATTTTTCTCAAGGACAATATATATATATTGATTATTGGCACTCACCATTCACATGATCATTTGCCGGGTGCTAACCAAAAGTAATTGTAGCAGTCGCTGATCCTGTCTGGCGCCGTGAGAGATGGAGCGCTTACTGACTGATTAACCCGGAGCGCTGATTGCCTTTGCTAACGGGGCATGCGTTTGAGTACTCGAATGCTGGCTGGTTCGTGGAGTCAGCTGTATTGAGCTGGTGCATCTGAAGGTGAGACACAGAATGCCTGTCAAACTGAGTGCTCTTGTTTGATTACTTTGGCACTTACTTTACGATACATGCTGTGCTGCTGTGGAGGCCCTGTGCTCCAGTTGGCTCAAGCTAATTATCTGCAGCTTATGACAGAGATTGTTCGCATTTTCTGATTATTGACTTGTGAGGGAAATCTGTAACAGTGCTTGGTGCTGAGGTGATATAACAGTGCGGGGCCCCCTTTGAAATCTGTGTACGATTCTTGCAATATTTGTTCTAACTGCTAACAGAGTGCGGAACATCCCAACAGTGGGACGCTCAAATGTCGAATTTTGCAGCTGCTGGTGTAGCATACTTAATAAATGTTCCCTGGATCTTATGCTACTTGTAATTGAGGAGTCAGGGAAGGAATTGAAAAGAGTGCGGGCAGAGATTAAAGGTGGCCATAGACTCAAAGATCCGCTAGTTTGGCGACATCGCCAAACGAGCGGATCTTTCTCCGATATGCCACTATCTATATCGGGGGTAATTCGAACGTTCGGCCGTATGGCCGAACTATCAAATTATGATGTGCCAAGGGGCTCCGACGGGTCGGTCAGTTAAAAATCAAACCTTCCCGATCAATATCGTGGCCAGATATCGATCGGGAAGACCCATCGGAAGCCCCATACACAGGCAGATAAGCTGACAAATTGGTCCAAACGACCAATATCGGCAGCTTTATCTGCCCGTGTATGGCCATTTTAACGAGTTAGAGAGTCGATTGTTGTCAATCCTAAAAACTGACCAATCGGTTAACTGGTTTCAGAAATTAGACACCTGTGTACAACAATATAGGCAAGATCTGATTGCTTTTAAACAAGTGAAGGTTATCAAAGTAGATCAAGACTACAAAGATCGCAGGGTTTATGGTTGATTAACTGGAAGGCCTGCCACAATAGGAAGGGACAGGTGTAAGTTTAGGAGACCTAGAAATTTGTCCACGGTCTACAGTTCAGGGGACTCTCCCACCACCGACTGCGACACTCCACAGACAGTTAGACCATGTATCACCCAGGACTGTGGTATGAACACAGGAACCTTTTTTAGCAGGTGCAAAAGGCAAAGGAAGCCCATCAGGCAGTGTGGTGGGGGTCCACAAAGGCAGACCACAAAGGAAACTGACACCGTAATTTTTAATTTGAGTAGACATGTGCTTACACAGGGCAAGTTGTCTCTTCTCTCACGTGGTCTATCTTTTGTCCCAGTAAATAATAATTATGCCTTTAACCTAAGGTGGACCTTTTTAGGTTCCAACGCAAATTGAAATTGAAAGATCACTTTAAAGACAGTGAGACCACAGTTAAAGAGACATTTCGCCCTGTGAGCACATTTGATCCACCTAACACTGCTGTTTCTATTAAAACATATTGTGGGATGGTACAAAATGAGTGTGCTGAGTTGTTGCGCAAACCATCTTAGTACTATTCTAATTTGACACAATTCGAGAGAGATGGCATTAAGTCATTACAGAATGATAAAGAATTGATTAAACGACCAGCAGATAAAGGTGGCTCAATAGTCTTACTCAATCGATCTTACAGAGAGGAACTGTTACAACAACTAGCTGATGACAGGGTGTATGAGAAACTCTCCACTGACCCTACTGAATTATTCAAGAAACATTTGGACACACTCTTGACTATGGCATACAGTATGGGATGGATCAGTGAAAAATGTCTTCAGTTTCTCACCACCGAGTATCCGAGACGGCCTATTATTTACACGCTTTTCAAAGTGCATAAACATTTAATGACACCACCTGGTCGACCTATAATTTCACAATAGACTCCCTATTTTCCAATGTGGCCGCATTTTTGAATAGCTATCTACAGCCTTCATACATCAAGATGTCATCCTATATTGCTGATACGTCCTCATTACTGGGGATTTTAGGTCAGATAGGACCTTTGCCTGATGATGCCATATTTGCCACTGATGATGTATGTAGCTTGTATACGATCATCCCTATGGATGACGGGATAGCTGCTTGTAGGGAAGCGCTATACAGAAACCATAAGGGAAACCCACCTATTGACTTTCTATGCACATTATTAGAGATGTTGCTGACATGTAATTATTTTTGTTTCGAACAGACATATTATTTGCAGAAGACTGGCACGGCAATGGGATCCAACGTGGCCCCCTCCTATGCCAATCTGTATATGGATCATTTTGAAAACACATATATCTATTCTAAATATATTGAAAAGCTTTTATAATACTGTAGCTATATCAATGATATCCTTATAATTTGGCAATGGGACCACGTTGGAATACAGACCTTTGTTGCTGAACTTAATGCACTTTCTTCTCCTGTTAAATTTACCCTTACTTATCATAGGGACAGTGTGGAATTCTTGAATGTGCGGATATTTCGCACCACAGATGGAGTAGGTACTACCATATTCCATAAGAGCACTGATCGAAACATGATCAATGCATGCACATAGTTATCATGCTCCATCTATTTTGAAATCTGTACCTTACACACAGTTTCTGAGGGTGTTTAGGATTAATACTGACTTGGTCACAGCTAAACAGCAAGCACAAGAAATGCAGGATCTCTTCCTTGAGAGAGGCTACCAACTTGAGTTCCTTAATGCCGAGATGGACAGAGCATCCAGGACGTCAGTACGGGACTAGAAAATTGGAAAAAATGAGACACAAAAGATGGAGAGGATGGTGTTTGTCTCTGATTATATGCCAGCAAGCCAGGGCATTAACAATGCGGTCAAGAAACAATGGCCCATACTTCAGATGGATGCTAGTTTGCCTTTTACTTATATGCCAACACCTATACGTGCATACCGCAGAGGTCTATCCCTTAGGGACCTCTTAATGGTGACTGATATACGTACCAATAGGGTGGACACTTGGATTAGGTCTAACAGGACTGGCTGCTACATGTGTGGGTTGCAAGACATGTGGATGTTTATTAACTGGTGAAACTTTCTCCCATCCGCATAGTGTAAAACGTTACAAGATCCCAGTTAGGCTGACCTGTACTTCCAATTTTGTTATATATTGCATAGTTTGGCCATGTGGCTTATATTATGTTGGGAAATGTGTAACGACATTCCGCATGCGTATGAATAATCATCGTTCTGTCATACGCGCAGCTTTGGCCACTGGCAAGGCTGACACTCCCCTGGCCAGACACTTTCTGGGATGTAAACATCCTTTGCCTTCTTTACGAGCTGTTTTTATTGACCACATTCCCCCCCCCTATGTAGAGGTGGTGATAGATCTAAATTATTACTACAACGTGAAGCCAAGTGGATGCGGACCCTGGATACGGTGGCCCCTAGAGGGCTGAATGAAATGTATTCCCTGGCTAGTTATCTATGATTTGGTGCTTCCAATGTAGTAGTATTCTAATGGATAGTACTCTCGAAACTGATTCTTCACCCATTAATAGGGATGTAGCGAACGTCGGAAAAAAAGTTCGTGAACATATTCGCGAACTTGCGCAAAAATGCGAGCGGTTCGCGAACGGTTCGCGAACCCCATAGACTTCAATGGGAAGGCGAACTTTAACATCTAAAAAAGACATTTCTGGCCAGAAAAATGATTTTAAAGTTGTTTAAAGGGTGCAACGACCTGGACAGTGGCATGCCAGAGGGGGATCAAGGGCAAAAATGTATCTGAAAAATCTGCCTGTGTGTGCTTGGAAGAGATAGTGTAGGGGGAGAGCTGTTAGTGATTTCAGGGACAGATGATAGTAAGTTTGCTGGCTAGTAATCTGCTTGATACTGCTCTGTATTGGAACAAAAAAATAAATAAAAGCAGTCCTTACAAGGACTACTGTTATTGCAGCAGTCAGCAGATGAGATCAGAAGCAGGACAGCTGCCCACTGCAGCTACATACAGAGCACTGCAGTAGAAGGTAGATTACTAGCCAGCAAAGCTACCTAAGCTTAAATGTCCCTCAAACCCCTGCAGACTTCTGTCCCTCCAATAACAGAGCAGTATCAAAACGATTACTAGCCAGCAAACTTTCAACTGTCCCTGAAATCACTAACAGGCAGCAGCTCTCTCCCTACACTATCTCTTCAGCACACACAGGCAGAGTGAAAAAACGCTGCAGGGCTTCGGTTTTTATAGGGAAGGGGAGTGGTCCAGGGGAGAGCTTCCTGATTGGCTGCCATGTACCTGCTGGTCTGGGGTGAGAGGGCTGGTCTGGGGTGAGAGGGCAAAAAAAAGCGCCAACAATGGCGAACCCAAAATGGCGAACGTCGCGCGACGTTCGCGAACTTCCGGCGAGCGCGAACACCCGATGTTCGCGCGAACAAGTTCGCCGGCGAACAGTTCGCGCCATCTCTACCCATTAAGCTCACATAAATGCTAGATAAATTGAGAATTGGATAGCATATCTGACGTATTTTAAATTACTCAATTGACAGATGTTTACTTGACCTTACTGTCTCTCAGAGTTCCTTCCACAATGTTTTTAGACACATTAACTTAGTTAGCAACATTGTATATAGCTTATTGCTACGTGTCTTAGATAGTTTATATAATAACTTTGTTTATATTTATCCGCAATATTTTGTGGGTATTTTAGATGGTAACACTATAGGCATTTGAAGGAGATATTATGTATACGAATGTTTTTTAACCTCTACACTTGTTTATCTAGTTTTTATATTTAATATTTCAATATGTTTAGACACTAAACACCGCACAGATGGATATTTGATATTTGTCAATGAATAGTGGTTGTTTAACCTGTGCGAGACATTTGTACTCACTTGTAGAAATATACCTAAATGGTTCACCTATATGTGATAGTTTGATCAGGGAATTACCCTGATTGGTTGAGGTGGCTATTTGATGATGTGTTGCACTGCCTGTCATAATCCTGACAACAGCTTTCTGTGAGCTGAAACGCGTTGATATACCATGCACCAATAAATGACATTGATACATGCTTGATGGCAACTGCTGTGAGTGCTTTCATGAACTGATATATACATATATATATATATATATATATATATATATATATATATATATATATATATATATATATATATATATATCTGTAGGGAATTGCTGCAATCTGCTTCCTGAAAATCACATGCCAACAAAAGGGAACTGAAATGATACCATATGTTCTAAATAGAATCAATCCATTAAGACTTTTGACATCACCAATCAGATTTCTTTGCTTTTGTTTTCTAACTTGGCTGTGGCTGTGTAATTCTAATTGCTGATTGGTTGCCATTGGCAACATCTCCAGAAATCTCTCCAGATATTTATCTCCAATGTTAGTACATCTCCAGAAATCTCTCCAGATATTTATCTCCAATGTTAGTAAACATGCCTGTTAGGGGCAGGTTTATCAAAATTTGAGTTTGTGAAAAAGACTACAAAACTTGTGCTAGCTTATTTAAGAAAAAACAACACAATATTACCCAATGGAATTTCCTCATGGAAAAAAAGTTGCATACCACTGAGAACCACATTGTTCCATTGCTGAAAATCTTGAATGTTTTATTAAACTGGGGAAATAAATAAATACATCAATCAATCAATAAATCAATAAAGTTGTCATAGAATCTTTCATAAACTTCTAAACAAACTTGTCAGATTTTACTTGCAGAGTTTTTTCTGCCGACTACACATTTTTTTCTTTAATAAATTCTGACTATTCGAGGTTTTGAAAAATACTGGCTTGTTTCTCGTGTGTGTTTTTCCTTTGATTTTTCTTGAATCAAGAAAAGACGCCAACTAGATTTTTGATAAATCAGTCCCTATTAAATAACGTGTTGATTGCTCTTTCCCCAGATTTAATTTCCATGTTAATTTGCATACCTTGGGATAGATTCAATTCAGTGAGAAAAAGTTTTATCATGTGAAAAGTCATGGACAAGATTAAATTTGAGATGCAATTCAATTAAGCAAAATTTATCTCACAGTTTTATCACGTGAAAACTCCATTGAAGTCTATGGGAAAAAAACTGGATTTGGAGAAAAGTCTCTTATAATTAAATCTCGTCCATGACTTTTCACATGATAAGGAAATAGCTCTGTTTATCTGACAAAAAGTGGCATACTTGATCATTTATTTCCTTGATGTTTGCATTGTACATGTAAAGAGATAGTCT
Source organism: Xenopus petersii (assembly GCA_038501925.1). Lineage (NCBI taxonomy): Eukaryota > Metazoa > Chordata > Amphibia > Anura > Pipidae > Xenopus > Xenopus petersii. The sequence goes on from CM076672.1 coordinate 106,420,231, forward strand.
GTTTAATAATTTATAATTAATTTCACAAGACTGTTCTGGAGAAAGTTATGCCTTGTTCTGTAAAATATAACTTTTATGTCTTTGAAAAATAACAGACATATGCAGTGGTAAATTTGGTTGCCAAAAATTAAACTGTCGATTGACACATAACAACTTATGTTCAATAAACAATCCACATATAGCATAATCTCATAAAATGCTTCTTCCTACACAGAAAAGCAAAAGCTAATTGCTTTCAAAGAATGGTTTTGTATCAAACTAAAACATAGAGAAAAACTTATAAACAGTTTTCATGGCTTTTTTAAAAAGAGAAATCATAAGTGCTCTGTCTAACCCACTCTGTGGCATTGACCAGCTGATATTTTTCAAGCACTTGGATTAACCTACATTCTATTATTTGTCGACACAAAAGTGAAAAAAAGTGAAAAATATATATATATATCTTGCACTACAGTCAAAGGTGGTGTGCAGCACTATTCGAATTAGAATCAACAGGAATGTGTTTGTAGCGCAGAGAGAACCCCACCACAGAGGGATAGGGAAAAAAGTGCACCTCCCCGCCAATTAATGCAGCTTATAACAGGGACAAACATAACGTTTACTTCTCTATTAAAGGATAAGTAAACTTTTAAAATAAGTGAATGTAAAATTAATGAGGGGGCTATTGTATGCATTTTGTTTTTATCCCAAGATATTAAAGCATACATGTTCTGTTAATATAAATTAATTTTGTTACAACAGCGCCAGTCAGTTTCCCACCTTTCTGACCACCAAGTAGTCAAGGAAATTGTCAGGAGAACGAAAGAGGCTGCTCTGATGTTCTTCTGCTTAGGGAAGGTTTGAGAAAGGTTTCTATTTTTTTTTCCTAAGCAGAAGAACATCAGAGCTGCCTTTTTCTTTCTCCTGACAACTTCCTTGACTACTTGGAGGTCAGAAAGGTGTGAAACTGACTAGCAGGTGGCGCTGTTGTAACAGAATTCATTCATATTAACAGTGCATGTGCCCTTAATATCTTGGAATACAAAAGTGCTTAGAATAGCTCCCTCTTTTGATTAGAAAAGGTTCACTCATCCTTTAAAAACAGCAACATTGACTAAAACTCATTTCACGGGTCTAATAAAAGTATCAGCGGGTGAGTTTTGACTGACACTGTTTGTAGAACACTGCTTAAAAAATGTCTCTGTATCTGTTAATTATGCCAACAAAAATGAGGCAAGTCACTAACAAAACATGGCCAAACTGCTTAACTATGTGCTACCTAAACAGACTATGTCCCATTTGCACCCTGCATGCTTATTACCCAGCCACCATCCCTATCTACCACTAGATATTGCGGAATGGGTAATAACCTCAATAGGCACCGCATACTATTGAGACCCAAATGTATAGATCATTTTCTTCCTTCTAACACATAGGGTTTATTCACCTTGCACTCACATATTGTTAAATTTTAACAATATTTTAGCAATATGCTGGTGTAAATGCTGAGACATTTTTTAAGTGGTGTATTACAAACAGTATCAGAATCACTCACTCGCTGATATGTGTATTAGACCCAGGGTATTGAGTTTTTTGGGGTTTTTTTAGTCAATGTTGTTGTTTTTAATAGCTGAAACAAAAGTTATGTTTTTGCCCCTGGTACAAGCTGCATTCATTGTCGGTGGTGGGTTTTAGCGATGGACGAATTTTTGCCGATTCCCGCGTTTTGAAACGTCAAAATGGGCGGTGTCGTCGTCATTGTCAAAATTGACGATGACGACAGAAAAACTTTGACACTGGATAATTTTCGCCCATAAATAAATTCGCCCATCACTAGTGGGTTTCCCTCTGCCTTACAAATACATTCCAAATAGTGGTTGTATTTTATATCGTTTGTAACTGATATAGCTGATCAACTCAGGATTGCAGGCTAGTCCAAGTACTAAAAAATACAGCTGGTCAACACTACAGTATGGGTTACAGTGAACAATTTCGCTTTGTTTTCATGTATAAATTGTAGTGGCACGTGATGTTACATATTTTGGCCTAATTTTTGTAATATGTATTTAAAGAGATACCAGAAATTATGCCTTTTTTAAATCTATCATAAAATTGACTTTGGAAGCTACATATAATTTTGTCATAAAGTATTTGCCCAATGCTTTTACATTTCCTGTCTGATGCCCCATGTCCTGTTTGAGGGGGCTGCCATATTTGTGTAGCAGGAGTCCATTAGCATTTGAAACTTAAACTGACAGGCTGAGATGGGACAGTCATGTTGGCAAAACAGTCAGGCTTAGGAACTTCAACTAACAAAAAACAGACCTCTCAACAAAAAACAGCATGACCTATGGGTAACTTCAAGGGGAATATTTATCAAGGGTCGAATTTCGAAATTGAAAAAAGTTTGAAATTCTAATTCAAAAAGACCAACCGAAATTAAGTCAAAGTTTTTTTTGGGTAGAATAGGTCAGTTTTCCATCGAATAGGTCCGTATTCGTTCGAAATTAATAGTGAAATCGATCAAATTTGATTGAAAGTTTTTCCTAAAAAAACCTTCAAGTCCATCAATTTTTAGATGGCGAATGTTCGAAGTCGAATTTTTAAAGAGACAGTACATGATTAATTTCTAATTGTTTAATTTTTTCCAAATTTGAATCAAGTTTGGACTATTCCCTAGTCGAAGCACACAAAAAACAGCTCGAAATTAGATTTTTTTTCATTCGAAAATTCACCTTGACCTTTGATAAATCTGCCCCTTAATGTACATTCATATTTTGAAAAGTAGTTTTTTTAAAGTCAGTATCACTTTAAAGGCATTCACTGATAGAATTGAAAAGGGATGTACGGGAAATTACCTCACAATAAGCATGCACTATTGTCCATGTCGAATCAATAAAATAATACAGAACTTTTAAATCAAATAAACAAAAATAGATCATAATCCTTACTGAGACCCAAGGGATGTAGTGACTTATGTTTATTGATCCACCACACTCTTTTCTTTAACTTAAGCTCCCTATCCCCTCCTCTTTTTAAGGGAGGCAAAGTCTCCAACACCATAAATTTCAATTGGTCTGATGTATGACTCTTTTCCAAAAAAAATTTTGATATTGGTAATGTAGTCTTACCTAGATTTATTGTTGAGAAATATGGGATTTCTCCATCTGTGTGGTCTCACCAATATAGATGAGACCACAAGGACAGGTCAGTCCGTATACTGCAAATTTAGAGACACATGTATAATATCACGTAACTGTATTATTTGTCTAGTATGGGGATGGATAAACTCCTTGCCCTTTAGAACATATGGATACTGAGCATAGCCTAAGTAGTGAAACATGCCTTGGACCTACCACCCCAACGCGAAGTAACATGTATCCCAATAGTCTTTACTCTACGATATGAGATTAAAGGTAGCATTGGAAATTTCTTTCTGGAAGGATATGCATTTTGTAGTATATACTGTTATATATATATATATATATATATATATATATATATATATATATATATATATATATATATATACTGCATATATTGGTATATATTACAAAATGGTGGATCAATAAACTTTAAATCACTACATCCCTTAGTTCTTAATAAGGATTATGATCTATTTTGTGTATTTGATTTAAAAGTTCTGTATTATTATGTTGATATTATACGGACATATTTGCATGCTAATTGTAAGGTTATTTCCTGCACATCCCTTTTAAATTCCATTTATGTAAGCTGCCTTATATTTGGCTTGATAAAAGGCACTTAGCTTGCCCGAAACATCGCTATTGTGATGTGTTGATTTTAAATGCACATATTTTTTTCATGATCCGAGTGTTGCTTCTATTTTTTTGTTTATAATTATATATATATATATATATACACACACACACACACACACAATGAAAATGGGCCTGGTGCACACAGAACACTGGTCACTGCCCTGGTGCTGGAACAAGAAATTTGTACAATCAAATAAAGGAAAAGTCTGCAATCATGGGTCTTGTGTAGAAAAGTAAAAAATGACTTAGTGTTTATTCAACGTTTATTATACGCGAGCCGTTCTCAGGAAGAACAAAACCTGAAAACAAACACACATATTTATACACCTAAAACATTGGAAAAAGGGCGCCAAAGAGATCAGATGACGTGGGAAGTGGCAGTGTAGAAAATGACGTCATCAGTGTTGATCTCACTGTGAAGGAAATCCCAACCCACAATATACCCACAACAATGAAATGTCCAATATACTTGTGAAAGTGATGGTGATCTGACAGGGACACATGTCAGTATATAGTGATCAATGATCATCTAAAAAGATTAAAAACATACCCGTAGCCTCACACTATGGGTACAGTGTGAAAGATATCTCACGGATCCGCCAGGAGAGTCCAACAGCAAATGCGATGTATGTAGTATCGCCACCAATCCAGGTACGGCATATACGTATAGATGAGCAGGACCTACTACTGTTAACAGACAACATGTGATCAAAGGAGTTCTCCATATAGTTGAAAAAAAAAGAACCTGTTCTCAGCCTCAAAACTATAAGCCGTTTAGTCTGATGTCATTGGTAGGAAAGCTTTTTCAAGGAGTATTATGAAAGGGATTAGATATAAGACTTCATTGCAATAATAATACTATAGTTTTATGCAAAGTGGATCTTAGTAGAGACTAATTTCATTTCTTTTTATGAGAAGATGAGCAGGGACCTCCATTCTGGGATGGCAGTGGATGTTATCTACTTAGACTTTGCTAAAGCATTTGATAGAGTACCACACAGAAGGTTACTGGTTAAATTAATGAATGTTGGCCTGGAACATAGTATTTGTACTTGGATAAAGAACTGGCTAAAAGATAGAATTTAAAGAGTGGTGGTAAATGGTACATTTTATATTAGACTAGTGTTGTTAGTGGAGTGTCTTAGGGGTCTGTACTTGGTCCTTTGCTTTTCAACTTGTTTACTAATGACCTGGAGTTGGGCATTGAAAATACTTTTTCTATGTTTGCTGATGATACGATACAAAATTGTGCAGAACTATAAGTTCCATGCGGGATGCTGCCACATTGAGAGTGATTTGACTAAATTGCAAAACTGGGCAGCAAATTGTAAAATTAGATTCAGTGTTGTTAAATGCAAGGTTATGCACTTTGGTAGAAATAATATTAATGCAAGTTATACACTAAATGGCAGTGTGTTGGGGTTTCCTTAATTGAGAAGGATCTGGGGATTTTGCAGATAACATGTTGTCTAATTTCAGGCAGTGTCATTCTGTGGCTACTAAAGGAAATAAAGTAAAGCAGTGTCGGACTGGCCCACAGGGATAACAGGAAAACTCCCAGTGGGCCTAAGTGTCAGCGGGCCTCTTGTTTGTAAACATTTGGTCTATTTCATGGTCATTCCTTATTTCTTTATGGGGAAAAATGTTTAATAATGGGAGAATATTGTAAGTATATATAAAAGACTAGGAGAATAAGGTGGTTGAGTAAGTAGATGAGGAATAATAGTTTGGAAAGGTCCACTGTCTAAAGGTTTTCTGGTGGGCTCATGGTTTTAGGTTTTCTGGTGGGCCCAAGGTCTAAGGTTTTCTGGTGGGCCCCTGGCATCCCAGTCCAACACTGCTGTCTTGTTTAAAAAAGGGCATTCACTCAAGAGATGGAAGCATAATTTTGCCTCTTTATAGGTGGTAAGACATCACCTGGAGAATGCAGTGCAGTTTAGGGTTCTGAAAAGAGTGCAGAGACTTGCAACCAAACTGGTTAGAGGGATGAAAGACTGAAATTATATGGGTAGTCAAAGTTGGGGTTGTTTAATCTGGAAAAAAGACACCTGAGAGGCAACATGATCACACTTTACAAGTACATAAGAGGACCTATGTTGGGCAATGAAAAAACAGACGCCTTTAAATATTTGAATTCTGCGGCAAGCATAATAACGTCAAATGCAGAGTGCCAAATACGCAAACCGAACTAAGCAGAAGAATGTGGGTGTCCCCGCGAGGAGAGCTGTGGGGGTCCCTGCTGTCCCAATAGACCACCAGGTATCGTTACAAGGACATTATAGACAGATTATGGTGTTTATACAAATGTCCTGCGGGTGTCACTGTGCACAGGACTTGTACTGTGCATGGGTGATGTTGTGATGGCTGATTCTGTTAATGCTTTTAAGAGTGGCTTGGATGTTTTCTCGAACAAGCATAATATCGTAGGCTATTGTTATACTAAAATCTACAATTGGTAAATATAGTTTATATAGTTTATGCAAGTGTGTGGAGGGGTCAGTGTGTGCATATCCAATATATATATATGTCATATGACTCACTGCAACTTGTGTATTATAATTCCCTGTTGCAAAACATGAGGATATTAGTAGTCACCTCAGAGTTCCTTGAAGTGTATAAAAACACAAAAAATGCCTTTACCTTGTGTTTTTATATGGTCATGGAACTTCTCGGAAACTTATACTATACTTATATTTTACAAGAGGGGTACTTTATTCACAATATGATTCAATAGGAAATCCACTAGCAGGGCAGTGACATGCATTTTTACAGCTTGACTCAATCATCACTGTATTTCTTCATACAATGCTACAATGAACTATGATAGAACATAAAAAGTTCATCTGCACTGATGATTATTTTCCCTGTCTATTTGTGTGGTTTCTTATGAAGCAAACCATTTGTTGGGACTTGGTGGGTTGGCAATACAATGGGCTAGAATCAGAGAAGCCAAATTCAAAATTTCCACATATTATTATTTCCACATATTATTTCATAATATAAACCAAGAGATATGGCTTTCAAACTGAATCTGGCCCAAAATCGGTTATCCAATAGATATATATTAGTGAAAAAAAATGAAAATAACTTGCTTTGTTGATTCTATTGAAGCAACTGCTATGTTACTAGAAGCTTATATTTCTTTTAGGCTCCTCTTATGTCTTTGTCATTTCTATGAATGGAAAACATAAATAATCTATTGAACACATTTATTGAAACTCTTTATCCAACTGTTAACCATAATTATCAGAAACAACACAAACTCAGGGAAATCATAAGATAACCATAATTTTATGTATGATCATGCCTGCTGCCATTAAATGTGAAGTTAATGGTTCAAAGACAAATTATGCAACATTTCTTCAATATAGATACTAGGATGATACTCAAAGGAAAATTTAAATTAAAAAAAACAAATGAATGTTCTTACAATTTTTTCTATAAGGCATATAAAATGATATAGGTTTAATTGAAATGTAAGTAAAGGGTTACTAAATGAAATGCATTTAAGATCTATAAGTCACAATTCATATGTAAAAATAATCTGTAGCAAGGGTAAATAGAATCCATCAAGAAAGAAAAAGCAGAAAATATAAATTCACTGCTAAACAAAACATTAACCCTTAATACACAATAAAAACATGCCACTGAATCCATGTGCTCAGTATATGTAGTTATATAATAGAATCAACTAGAATAAGTGTATAAATAGCAATTATGTAAAAAATTATGTAAAAAGTGACGCTGTATGGACAGTGTGTGCTCCCTATTTTTTGCTTTTTGTTTTGAGGCACATGGCTTTTTTTCTAACCTGATAATTAAAATTCTAGGTGCTGGAGTCTTGCAGTGCCTTGCCAACCAGAGCATAGACGAATTATGAGGGCATCATTTTTTTATTATTATTTTTATATTAATTATATGTGTTTTACAGGCTTTTCTTCTGCATTGACTAGTCTGTAATTTAAGTAGAATATACTAAAATAACTAAAATCGTGGCATGTTTAAAATTAATTTTATTTAGCACATCAACCATTGATAAAAAAAAATGGCTACATTACATTTAATCTGCTTTAATCTGCTCAATTTAGGTTACTACTCAATAAATTGAGTCTAAAAATAGAGCAAATAATGAAACCTTGAAATAATATGTAACTATAAAAAGCACACATTTGCCATCTTTTTGGTTTGCTTTTAAATGAAAAGTTTGATTATTCTGACCTTCACCAGTTGTACTGTGTTTAAAAACGTGATCTAAAGTGTGTGTTTGTGTGTTTTGCCCTTGTTTGTCACTTTCAGTAAAGCAAATTTGCTCAGCACTGATCTCAAAGTCAATGTATTCATGCTTACATTTGACTTTTGGATATTGCATAGCTAATTATTGTGATACTGGATGAAAGATCACAGCCCTAAGTGAGGTGCTTACTATGGAGACAAAATGAGGCCAGTTCTGTTATATGGCACTATGCCAATGATTGAAACACAGCAACTGGAAAAATGGCCCCATGTTAAATAAATCCTGCAAGCAGCTCAGATAGGATATTGGGGGAGAACAAAAAGAGGATGATATTTCCCCTTGAACATCTTGTCAATATGTTGGCATGTCTCCTCTTATTAAGATACAAACTGACTGATAACAAGTCCTGCTGTGTTTTACCAACATAAAAAATTAGACTGGAGACCAAAGAGCGGCAGGTGGCTTTTGGCACCAAAAAATAATCACACTTGATGTGGAAATTAAAGTAAAAGGAGCCATCTGTTCACTGCAGGAGGACTTGAAAAATCACATTAACATATTGTCACTAGCATCATGGAATACACAGTTAATAATTTAGTTATCATAGCAAGTTGTTTTGGATGCATGCTCAGAAAAAGTAAACCCATAACATATATTTTAGGTAAAAAATTAAAAAAAAAATGTTTGTATTTTACCATTGCCTTAAATAAACCTTGTCCTCTTCATGATTGTCAGGTACTACAAGAATAAACAGGTCTGTGCTCCTGTGGAAAAGTGAGTAACTTTTATTCCCAATAGTCTGCCTTGTCCTTTAATCCACCGTGTTCTTCATCTTTATATTCTTTTCATGACTGTCTAACAGATAAATATAAATGGCTAAAATACAAAGACTCTGAACTACATTAGAATGTTTACTCTTATGAAAGCATGGATTAAATGGTCTAAAATTACAAGAAATGATTTTGTAATGTCATGCTATTTAACATGAAGAAATGTGAAATTAACTTAAACACTTTTTGTAACATGTATAAGCCCTGTGAATGCGGATTCTTTTGGACATGTATGGAGAATCTTTGATGTTTCTGCACCCAGGCACATATAAGGACTTTGTCGAGTGTGCTGGTAGCCGACATGTATATATATAATTATTTATATATATATATATATATATATATATATATATATATATACACGTCCCAAAGGTGCACTCCGTTTCCTGTGTAAATGCCCGGGTGCCAGAAAACATGTAATGGTATATCTGCAGGAATAGCGACACTCACGGGACTCTTCTGAAGCTTAACAAATGTTATACTTTATTGGAGACTCAACATTTCGATCCCCCACAGGGATCTTCGTCAGGAGAATACAGCACTGTATTTTGTTAAGCTTCAGAAGAGTCCCATGAGTGTTGCTATTCCTGCAGATAGATATATAAATATATATATATATATATATATATATATATATATATATATATATATATATATCCATTGCATAAAATCAAGCTTTTTTTTTTTTTTTAAACTTGTTTTTATTTGGAATTTTACATCATTACTGAGTAATACAGTACAGCATGATATATGTCTTTTCCAATAACATTAAATATCAACAGTGTAGTAACATTATAACAATTGTGCAATCACAACAATTCTAACTATCAGCTCATATGATTTCTATGCCAGAACCCTATAAATTATTTTGTGGATAGGTGGCTATCATTCTGTTGACTTGGTGATTCCTGGGGGGTATGCTGTCTTGTGGTCTTCGATCTTGTTGCATATTCCCAAGGTACAGGGACAACTCCAGGACCAATGGTTGTTCTGTTAATAGTGCCGTGTCGTACCATGATGTGTATCTAAATGTATAGACTCTTAAGTGTCTAATTTGTTGTGGGAGAGATGTAATATATGCTGTCCATGTGTTGAAAAATTTAGTCGTGTTTTGTTCTTTTCTGATTGTTGCTTCCAACCAGTCCATGTGAAAAAGATGGTGTAGCTCTTGTTTCACTATCGTTATGGATGGAGAGTCAGCATTTAAACAGTGTTTTCTAATATTGTTTTCCTGGCTGCTGCCGCCAATCTTCCTAGTAAGTTTTTTTTCTATCTTAGATAGTCTTAGTGTGTATTCTGCGCAATTACTAAAAATTGCCCATTCTAGCTGAACATGGAGATTTTTGCCAATCATTTGAGAACCATATTTTTTCATAGTAGTGGGCATGAGCATAGGTTATGAAGTAGATCTTCTTTGGGGGAGTGGCATCTGAGGCAGTTGTCAGAGGGCAAATGTCCCATTCTATGTCTCCTGAGTGGAGTTACCGTATATACTCGAGTATAAGCCGAGTTTTTCAGCACCAAAAATGAGCTGAAAAAATCTACATCGGCTTATACTCGGGTCAGATAAAAATTACCTAGCTCAGGGGTGCCCAGGATATCCCAGTAATGTTACTGATGGACAGCGACCTGCCAGCTGCTGCGCACATATATGGAACACATTCCCTGCATATTTTAACACACCTCCCACTTGTGTGCGTCTACACAGCGTTCCTTATGTTCTCGTCATTTCCCAGGCACTTGCGTGCCACGTCAGTGTGCATAGTCCCTCAGTAGTTGCGTAACGAACGTCTGGGAATGCTCGCTTGCAAGAACAGAGGAGTTGCCGGTGATCTGGAACTGCGGGCTGTGTTATGATAAGTTGGGAACATGCGTGCCGCGTCAGTGCGCAAGAGCAGAGGAGTTGACGAATGATCTGGAACTGCATGATGTGTTATGACAAGTCGGGACGCGTGCCACTTCAGAGCGCGTATACCCTCAGTAGTGACTTGATGAAAGTCTGGGAATGCTGGCCTGCTCTTTTAGAGGAGTTGCTGAGTGATCTGTTGGTCAGGCGGTAAGAAGCACTGTAATGTGACAAGTACTTAGGACGCTTTATTTATATGGACAGCGTACACCCGCTTCAGCACCAGCAGCACTCACACTTCTGGTGCTTCTTAGATAGCCTGGTTTTTCCTAACTACATTTTACTTCCGTCAGACCGTACATTACTCTGCCTTGGTGACATGTCCGACTCCGCCTCTCCCCCAAGTGTACCGACTACACTCCTGCAGGGGGAGAGGGACAGAGAGGCAGACGGGCGAAGTGTGACTGCAGGCATACAGCACAAAATCACCTTGCCTTGCCTAAAATCACTCCCTTTTCTTATTGAGCTGGGGGTGTTTTGAAGCGGCTGTGGTCCGTGTAATGAGCAACTATTCTCTGAGCCAGGAGGTGGACATATTGGCAGAGCTGCCCCTTTTTTAGCCAGACTTTGTCCAGTAGTTTATGCCCCAGGTGGCTATAGGAATGCTTAGTAATCACAGCGCATCTTAGGGTTTAATACAGCTGTGTAGGGGGGCACATTGACTCGGTCAGTGCATATTGTTTTTGCACAATTGCCAGCAAATTGCCAGCAAATCTTCTGTGCTGCCCACATATCCTGTTCCAATCACTCCCCTCCTGTCTTCTCTCCTCAGCCTGGTTTAGGAGCTGAGGTCTGAAGAGGTATGACTGCAGCCTCTTGGGATCAGTGAATATAGTGAGAGGCGAGTCTGATATCTTCTCTTTTTTGCATCAGTTTATCAGGCAGCATCAGCTTGGCAGTGACACTCCATGTCCTAACTGTCCACAGTCCAGTAGGCTTGGCACATCATACCTTCTAACTGAGGACTTTACTGCTAAAACTTCACTGATTCTGAAGCCTCCAATTGAACCCCTTGTTGCAGCATCACAGAAGGTGGCACAGGTACTGACCTTTGGTCCTAACTAAACTAGGCTTATACTCGAGTCAATAAGATTTTCCAGTTTTTGTAGGTAAAATTAGGGACCTCGGCTTATACTCGGGTCGGCTTATACTCGAGTATATACGGTAAATATGAATTGTGTAATATCTGAAGAGTCATCTTTTGGTATCTACTAACTGGAAGTAGCTTCATGGTGTTCGTATGTAGTTTAAGAACGTCTGAAGTTGTGGTGTTTGGAATGTCAGTGGTCCATGTGAAGTTCAGTCTATGTTCATTTTCTATTTCAAGTATTGTTCTAATTATTTGATATATTTGAGATGTTGCTTGTTTTGTGTGTTTGCTTTTCAATATTTGATTAAAGGGGTCCATTTTATCCTTGTCAGTTAGTTGTTTAACTGCCTGTTTCACAAAGTGAAGAATTTGAAAGTTTAAAAATATATGTGATGTCGTAAATGGGGAAATTTGTACCTCCCAAATGTTTGGGTTGCTGTAATTTAAAAAGGCTTATCTGTGGGCGTTTTTTATTCCAGATAAAAGAGCTAAATGATTGGTTTAGTCTTTTTTGGACCAATGGTTTTGTGTAGTATGGTAGCATCTGTAATGGGTATAGGAGCTTGGAAAAAAATACCATTTTAATGAAATGTATTCTACCTAGGAATGATAAATGTGCATGTTTCCATTGGTTTATTTCTTGGTGGATAGTGTCTATTATGTGTCTTATGTTCAATGAGTATAGGTCCTTATGATGAGAAGGCAGAGGGGTCGGAGTGATGTAGCTGTAGAGCTTCTGACTTGTCTAGGTTGATTTGAAATCCGGCTATTTTACCGAACCTTTGTATAATCTGTAGAATGATAGGTATTTTCGGTTTTTGGTTGATTGATAAACAATAAGATGTTATCAGCGAAAGCTGTTACTTTGAGTTTCATTTGGCCTATTTGTATTCCTCCTAGTTGATTGTTCTTGAGTATATGTCGTAAAAGTGGGTATATAGCTACGTTATATAGGAGGGGTGACAAAGGGCATCCTTGGCGTGTACCTCTGTTAATCTGAAATCTATCTGAGTTGGTATTACTGACCGTTAAAAAGGTACTTGGAGTTAGGTAAATGTTGAAATTTTAATAGTCGGCGTAGGTGTGTATGTGTAATCCTATCAAAGGCCTTGTCTGCATCTAGATTAATCAACATTCCATGTTTTCTCTTTTCCAGGTTGCTAACATAGATTGCAGTGATTATTTGTCTTAAAGCTTTGACCGGATGTCGTTGTTTGACGAATCCTACCTGATGTTCGGTAAGTATTCAGGGCAATATTTGTTGAAGTCTGTCTGCCATTATTTTATTCATTATTTTTAGATCTTGGTTGAGGAGTGAAATTGGTCGATATGACGTTGGGTCTGTCAAATCCCTTCCTTCTTTGGGAATTAGGCCTCATGCCATAGGGGATAGCCTAGTGTCATTGTATAAGCTAGCTAGAAGTTTATAAAAGTCTGCCGAGAGACCGTCTGGCCCTGGTGATTTTCCATTTTTAAGTGTTTAATTGTGTTTAATATTTCATTTTCTGTTATAAGGGCATCTAAAATATTGCGGTACTGGACTGTCAGTTTGTTAAGGCCTGCTTCTTGCAAGAATTTTAGACCGCCACATGGATCATCTTTTGGACCTTCATACAATTTTTTGTAAAGGTCAGTTAATATCTGCCTGATTCGGGTTGGGTCTCGTGTTGATCCATCTACGGTTTTGATTTTGTGTATGAATATATTTCGGTTTTGTTTTTTAACTATTTGTGCTAATAATTTCCAAGATTTGTTACCATATCTGTAAAACTGATTGGTTGTATGATTCATAGCGCTATAAGCTTTCCCAGTTAATAAAGTATCGAAAAGTATTTTTGTTTCCTTGTAGTTATTTTTATCCTCTTCTGTATTCGTGTTTAATACTGGCTTGGCTGCCACCCATAGCAGTTGTGGGTTATCCCAGTGTTCCATATTGTCATCTATATAATTTGCCCAGCATGATTTTAGAAATAAACATCATTGGTGTTTAGATAAGTCGGGAATCTCCAGTTGTACGAACCAGTTTGAGGAATTTTCAATTTTAGATTAGCTATAACTGGTGCATGATCGGAAACATCTATGTTTCCTATTGAGGCTCCAGATAATGTCGACAATATGTTCTGTGAAATGAAGATATAATCCAGCCTGGAATGTGTTTTGTGTACCCCTGAGTAAAATGTGTAGTCTTTAGTGATAGGAAACATATGTCGATATGTGTCATGCAGTTGTAATGTCTCACATAGTGTATGTAGAGGTTTAGCTCTAGTCTTTGAATGGGATGTAGGTTTACCTGATTTGTCCATGAAGTCGTCCCAAACCACGTTTACATCACCTCCCAGAATGAGGTTTGCTGCCCCCCAGGAGTTCACCTTCTGTAAAACAGTCATAAAAAATTGTTTATTTTCATCATTTGGTGCATACACATTCACTATTGTATAGATGGTACCTTGTATATCTAAATCTATTATCATAAAGCATCCATTTTTATCTTTATGTGTGCGTGCAATCGAGCATTGGAGGTCTCTATTAGTCAATATGGCAACTCCTCTCGTTTTCGTCTTGTAGGATACTACTATTACAATTTGTAAGCATTTGTTTTTTAGTGTTTGTCTGTCTGCCCTGCGCCAATGTATTTCTTGTAAAATAATTATCTGAGCTTTTTCCCTCTGCTATTGGTCTAGTATTTTTCTCCTTTTTATTGGAGAGTTAAGGCCACCTACATTCCAGGAAGGTATCCTAAAGTGATCTTTGGGTTTTACAGTTAAGTTATCTGTTTTTTCTATACTTGCCATGTATGTGGTTTAACCCACTCCTGTCTTTTCTGAATCAATAGCAAAGGTCTTAGTGTTAAGACGGGTTGGTCTGTCCCAGCGAGTAGACTCAAATCCCTGGGATTGAGTTTCATAGGGTCTGTGAGGAGTTGCCATAACGATTATATATCGTATTCGTGTCATTTGAGCTGAAAAAAATAAATGGTATAAAAACATGTAAAATAACATGAACATTTGTTGTTAAAGGTAAAAAAGGTAGAATATAAGGGAAAGATAAAAAGAAAAAGGAAATTAGAAACTAGAGAACATTTCTCCTTTGCTCTGTGAAATAGTTCTCTTCAAATGTCAAATGTGTGGTGGGGAAACCGAGGTTAGAGAAAAGGAATGTTTTGTAGGGTATTCCAAGTTTCAAGATGTTTTTGAAAGTATTGTACAGTTATCTATTCTGGACAGTCTCTGCGTAGTCCAAGTTAGTAAAGATAGTCCACTGTTAGTCCTTGTCTGTAGATTTTTCATCATAGTATGCCTTGGCTTGTAGTGGATTTTCGAAAAATAGGGTCTGTCCATTGCCTTTGTCGGTAATCTTCAATTTTGCTTGAAACAGCAGCAAAAAACGGTATCCCAAATTAAAGAGAGCAGAGCAGATCGTCGAGAATTCTTCCTTTTTGCTGCAACAGAGGCTGAAAAGTCTTGGAAAATCAGGATGCGGTTTTTGTTGTATTGTAGTTTCCTTGTTTTCTTGTAAGCTGCCAGTATGTTCATTTTGTCAGAGTAGTTTAGTAGTTTGAATATCACCTGTCGTGATATATGTGCATATGTGAGTCTTCCATTTTTAATAGGTTTGGCAAGTCATTGTTAAGAAACTGTTCCAATTCCTTTCCTTTGATCGATTGTGGAATGCCTACTATTCGAAGATTGTTCCGTTTGCTCCTGTTCTCCAAATCATCCACTTTCTCAGCCATGATGGTAATTTCTTTTTGTTGTGTGTCTAGTAACTTTTGTGATTTGTCTAGTTCATCCTCTAATACGCTGATCCTTTGTTCAGCTTCCGTTATTTTTTGTGCTTGGTTGGTGGTTTGTCGGAGTATTTCTGTTACGTTCTCCTTGATCCCAGCTAGCTTTTGATCCAGCAGAGAGCCAAGTATTTATGTAAGATCTTGTAGATGGACTTGAAGTTGTGGTGTTTGTGAGGTAGGTTCTGTATCAGAATCCATAGGGTCTGTAGTTGGTGTTGCCAGTAGGTGGAGAGTGAGAGCGTGGGTTTTTGTTGATAGTCACTGCCTTTTAGGTTTTATCTGCAGCGAAGAATATGTGCTGTTGTCAAATACTGCTGAAGGTTTAAGATGTCCAGCTTGATTTGTTAAGGCACGAGATTTAGCTGTGCTTTTGAGTTTGCACTGCTCAATACTGTATGGCCAGTGAGCAGATTGTGGTTCTCGTAATATCGTGGAACCTCCGCGTATATGGCCTGGTGTCTCTTGGGGGTTAGATATAAAATAAGGTGTATGGGAGTTCTTTTAGCTATATTGAACCCCACCTGGGTTGTGATGTACGTTTCTTGTAAGGGTCATGCGAGTACAATCTCTGCATATATGGCCTAATGTCTCTTGAGGTTGAAGTATAGAATAAGGTGCGTGGAAGTTCTTTTAGCTGTATTGAACCTCATCTGAGTTTTGCTGTATGTGTGCTGTAAGGGGCCACGCGGTTATATTGAGCGGAGTCACCTCTTCAGGCTCAGAGCAGTCGTGTCTCATGGTTTGCCCGCCCTCCCGTGACCAGATCGTGTTGTTGGGCCTGATCAAAGGGGCTGACTGAAAAAATTTTACTCAACAGCCTGATTTCGTCAGGGTTGCGATCCGGACCGGGTCCACGGGGTGCGTACTAATCGTAGTCGGTAAGTTGCAGCGTTTTTGTAATTGATTATTTCTACACTTGCAATGAATGTTATTAGTTAATTCATATGGCTAAATATCCCAAACCAAATATTCCATATATTTTACCCAGCTTTTAAGCAGTGTTTTGCATAATTTGTTTTACACAAATTTATAAATATGCCCCTAGTTATCATGAATAGTTACAGTTTGTTATACAAACTAGACAGAAACAGTTGTTTAGAATGAGCAGAATTGCCTATGATGATGACAAATATCTACAAGGGGCTAAACCTCTGAAAGTCAGTAACAACAGGCTATGCTAAGGCACACATGGTAAAATTAAGAGAAGAGATTATAAAATTATTTAATTGCCCTACTGTAATAAAATGATCCCATTGTACGAAACATCTGTAGGAAGTCTTCTTTGTTTGCACATAAAATGAATTGGATGAAAAAGATTTGTATGGATAAGAAAAGAGTATAGTTATGGGATCCATTATTCAGAAGCTCATTGTCCAGAAAGCTCTGAAATAATGTAATAGACTCCATTTTAATCAAATATTTTGAAAAATGATTTCCCTTTTCATTTTAATAATAAAACAGTATCTTGTAATGGATCCTAACATTTATATAATTAAACCTTATTATAGAAAAACAATGCTATTGGGTTTAATTAATGTTTAATTTATTGTTTTTTATTGTTTAAATCGATACTGACACGTTCCCGTTCCTATAAAAATCATAGGGATGTATCAGTATCTAGGGATGTATCGAACGTCGGAAAAAAAGTTCGCGAACATATTCGCGAACTTGCGTCAAAAATGCGAACGGTTCGCGAACGTCGCGAACCCCATAGACTTCAATGGGAAGGCGAATTTTAAAAGCTAAAAAAGACATTTCTGGCCAGAAAAATGATTTTAAAGTTGTTTAAAGGGTGCAACGACCTGGACAGTGGCATGCCAGAGGGGGATCAAGGGCAAAAATGTATCTGAAAAATACATTGTTGACACAGTGCTGCGTTTTGTGCTGTAAAGGGCAGAAATCACACTACATTTCTAAACTTGTGTAATAAAATGCTTTAAAACGTCCGGCGTCTACATGCCAATCAAGTCGTGTAAAGGTTACAGCCTGTTCACACGCAAAGACAAAACGCGGCGCTTACTGCAACGCAAAAGAACGCAAAGAGCTTTAATGAATGATACCGTCAAGTGAGCAAATAATAGTTGTTAATTACTAGTTGAGCTTGTCACCTCCAGGATGTTCGTCCTGTTGGTGGCAATATTTCTGTAGTGGTGTGTTTAGCAGTCACCGTGCTTGTGCGCACGTGCACGGTCAGGCAGAGGTAATTCAATGTACAGTGAAGCGAACCAAAAAACACTGATTCTGCAGTGTGGGCCCAATTTTGGTGTACTTTATTGATCACCTGCGGTGACCATAAAAGATGCGATTTTGCCACTGTTGCAGAACCCTGAAAAATTAGGCATGTGTACTTTCCCGAAAAATTATGTTTTTTTTGTCGCAGTCACTGAAGCACAGAGGCCAGAAACAATATGCCATATAAATGCTGAAAATATTCATTTTTTTTTTGTCGCAGCCACTGCAGCACAGAGGCCAGAAAAAATATGCCATATAAATGCTAACAATATAATTTTTTTTTGTCGCAGCCACTGAAGCACAGAGGCCAGAAAAAATATGCCATATAAATGCAAACAATATAATTTTTTTTGTCGCAGCCACTGAAGCACAGAGGCCAGAAAAAATATGCCATATAAATGCAAACAATATAAATTTTTTTTGTCGCAGCCACTGAAGCACAGAGGCCAGAAAAAATATGCCATATAAATGCTAACAATATAAATTTTTTTTGTCGCAGCCACTGAAGCACAGAGGCCAGAAAAAATATGCCATATAAATGCAAACAATATAAATTTTTTTTGTCGCAGCCACTGAAGCACAGAGGCCAGAAAAAATATGCCATATAAATGCTGAAAATATTAATTTTTTTTGTCGCAGCCACTGCAGCACAGAGGCCAGAAAAAATATGCCATATAAATGCTGAAAATATTCTTTTTTTTTTTTGTCGCAGCCACTGCAGCACAGCGGCCAGAAACAATATGCCATATAAATGCTGAAAATATTCATTTTTTTTTTGTCACAGCCACTGAAGCACAGAGGCCAGAAAAAATATGCCATATAAATGCTGAAAATATTCCTTTTTTTTGTCACAGCCACTGAAGCACAGAGGCCAGAAACAATATGCCATATAAATGCTGAAAATATTCCTTTTTTTTGTCACAGCCACTGAAGCACAGAGGCCAGAAAAAATATGCCATATAAATGCTGAAAATATTCCTTTTTTTTGTCACAGCCACTGAAGCACAGAGGCCAGAAACAATATGCCATATAAATGCTGAAAATATTCCTTTTTTTTGTCACAGCCACTGAAGCACAGAGGCCAGAAAAAATATGCCATATAAATGCTGAAAATATTCCTTTTTTTTGTCACAGCCACTGAAGCACAGAGGCCAGAAAAAATATGCCATATAAATGCTGAAAAAATTCATTTTTTTTGTCACAGCCACTGAAGCTCAGAGGCCAGAAAAAATATGCCATATAAATGCTGAAAAAATTTATTTTTTTTTGTCACAGCCACTGAAGCACAGAGGCCAGAAACAATATGCCATATAAATGCTGAAAATATTCATTTTTTTTTGTCACAGCCACTGAAGCACAGAGGCCAGAAAAACTCAGGATTTACCTGGATTCAAATTAAACCAGTAGGGTTTGCACCCTAGTTTATAACGGTGGTGGAGGGAGGAGGACGCTAAAGGACAGCTGCATGGGGAGTCAGAATCAGAAACTCAGAACAAGTCTTCCGGCGTGCAGTAACCCTCCGAGATCCACCCCTCATTCATTTTAATAAAGGTCAGGTAATCCACACTTTTGTGACCTAGGCAAGTTCTCTTCTCAGTTACAATCCCTCCTGCTGCACTGAAGGTCCTTTCTGAGAGGACACTTGAGGCGGGGCAAGACAAGAGGTTCATGGCAAATTGTGACAGCTCTGGCCACAGATCAAGCCTGCGCACCCAGTAGTCCAGGGGTTCATCGCTCCTAAGAGTGTCGATATCTGCAGTTAATCCCAGGTAGTCCGCTACCTGCCGGTCGAGGCGTTCTTTGAGGGTGGATCCAGAAGGGTTCTGGCGCTGCCTTGGACTGAAAAATATTTGCATGTCTGACGTTACAGAGTGGCCAAAGTGCTTTGTCCTTGCAGGTGCGCTCGTGGCAGGATTACTGGCACCTCTGCCCCTGGAATGTTGATGAGTTCCTGAAGTGACATCACCCTTAAACGCATTGTACAACATGTTTTGCAGGCTGGTTTGTAAATGCAGCATCCTTTCGGACTTGTGGTACGTTGGTAACATTTCTGCCACTTTATGCTTGTACCGAGGGTCTAGTAGCGTTGCCACCCAGTACAGGTCCTTCTCCTTAAGCCTCTTGATACGGGGGTCCTTCAACAGGCATGACAGCATGAAAGACCCCATTCTCACAAGGTTGGATGCAGAGCTATCCATCTCCGCTTCCTCGTTATCAAGGACTGCATCATCCATGGTCTCCTCCCCCCAGCCACGTACAAGACCAGGGGTCCCCAAAAGGTCACCACTAGCCCCCTGGGAAGCCTGCTCCTGTTGGTCCTCCTCCTCCACAAAGCCACCTTCCTCCTCTGACTCCACTTCTGACACCTCTCCCTGCGTTGCAGCAGGTGCCTGGGTTCGTTCTGGTGATTCCGACCAGAAATCGTGCGCTTCCTGCTCCTCGTCATGCTGGTCTACAGCCTCATCTGTCACTCGTCGCACGGCACGCTCCAGGAAGAAAGCAAAGGGTATTAGGTCGCTGATGGTGCCTTCGGTGCGACTGACCATATTTGTAACCTCTTCAAAAGGGCGCATGAGCCTGCAGGCATCGCACATAAGCACCCAGTAACGGGGTAAAAAAATCCCCAGCTCTGCAGATCCAGTCCTACCACCCAGTTCAAACAGGTATTCGTTGACGGCTCTTTGTTGTTGCAGCAGACGTTCCAACATGAGGAGCGTTGAATTCCACCGAGTCTGGCTGTCGCAAATCAAACGCCTGACTGGCATGTTGTACCGCTGCTGAATGTCAGCAAGGCGTGCCATGGCTGTGTAGGACCGTCTGAAATGGGCCGACACCTTTCCTGGACTGCCTGAGAACGTCCTGGAATCCTGGGTACTTCGAGACAAAACGTTGGACTATTAAATTCAGAACATGTGCCATGCAGGGCACATGTGTTAAATTGGCCAGTCTCAGTGCTGCCAACAGATTGCTTCCGTTGTCACACACCACTTTTCCGATCTTCAGTTGGTGTGGGGTCAGCCACCGATCGGCCTGTGACTGCAGAGATGACAGGAGTACAGATCCGGTATGGTTTCTGCTTTCCAGGCACGTCATCCCCAAGACAGCATGACAACGGCGTACCTGGCACGTCGAATAACCTAGGGGGAGCTGGGGGTGCACAGGTGTGGAGGAGGAGGACCCAGCAGCAGAGGACGAAGAAGAGGAAGAAGACGAGGTAGAGAGCGAAGGAGGAGTAGAGGTGGTGGCAGAACCGCGTGCAATCCGTGGCGGTGACACCAACTCCACTGTTGTTGTTGAGCCACACATTCCCTGCTTCCCAGCCATTACCAAGTTCACCCAGTGGGCAGTGTAGGTGACATACCTGCCCTGACCATGCTTGGAGGACCATGCGTCAGTAGTCATATGGACCTTTGGCCCAACACTAAGTGACAGAGATGCGGTGACTTGGCTCTGCACATGGTGGTACAGGTGTGGTATTCCCTTTTTTGAAAAAAAATTGCGGCTGGGTACCTTCCACTGCGGTGTCCCAATTGCTACAAATTTGCGGAAGGCCTCAGAGTCCACCAGCTGGTATGGTAAAAGCTGGCGGGCTAAGAGTGCGGACAAGCCAGCTGTCAGACGCCGGGCAAGGGGGTGACTCGCAGACATTGGCTTCTTACGCTCAAACATGGCCCTCACAGAAACTTGGCTGGGGGCAGATGACTGGGAATGGGAACTGGTGGTCAAGGTGGAAGGCGGAGTGGAGGGTGGTTCAGACGGGTCAAGGACAGCAGAGGTAGAGCAGTAAGATGCTGGACCAGAAGGAGGGTGGCTTTTAGTTTGCCTGTTGCCTTTGAGGTGTTGCTCCCAAAGTGCTTTGTGCTTGCCGTTCATGTGCCTTCGCATAGAAGTTGTACCTATGTGGCTGTTGGGCTTCCCAAGACTCAGTTTCTGACTGCACTCATTGCAAATTACAACGCTTTTGTCAGAGGCACACACATTAAAAAAATCCCACACTGCTGACCTTTTTGAAGCTGGCAATCTGGCGGTAACAGTAGAAGTTGGCGGCGTTGGCGGCAAAGGCGGGTGCGTTGGCCGGCTGACCACAGGTGCCGATACATGTTGTTGCCCTACTGTTCCCTGCGAGCTGTCCTCCCTGCTTCTTCTAAGTCTTATTCTCCTCCTGCCTCTCTGACTCTCCGTCTCTCCATCTGAACTATCCTCCTCTTGCTCTCTTCTACTGGGCACCCACAAAACATCAATCTCCTCATCCTCATTCTCCTCAGATGCATCAATTTCTTCTGACAGCTCACAGAAGGAAGCAGCAGCGGGGACCTCCTCATCACTCATTATGTCCATCTCTGTTGTGTTCTCTGCCAGAATTAAATCTGGTGTAACGTCCTCATCTCCTTCATCTTCTTCTGCCAATAATGGTTGCGCATCACTCAGTTCAAGAAACTCATGTGAAAATAACTCCTCTGACTCCAGTGAAGAAGGGGCGCCGGTGGTGGAGGAAGTGTTACGTGGGGTGCCCATAGCAGGGGAGGATGAGGATGTTGTGGTAAAGTTAGAAACGGTAGAGGATGGGGTGTGCTGTGTAAGCCAGTCAACTACCTCTTCAGCATTTTGGGAGTTCAGGGTCATTGCCTTTTTAAAACTGGGCAATTTCCTAGGGCCACAGGATAGCATAGCAGAACGGCCCCTAGTGCCTCTGCGTGGCGGCCTGCCTTTGCCTGGCATTATTTTTAAAACAACAACAACAACTCAGGTGGTGTTTCTGGAGACGGTATTATTATTGATATTTAGACAGAATGTGAACAAGCTCACACAGCTATATGGCAGTTGTTTGAAAATGAAGAACACACTGGGCAAACAATGCCTACAAGGTCAACGTATACACTACTACAGCAGTGGATACGGAATATATTATTGCTGCCTGAAAAACGTCACTCGGGTGGTGTTTCTAGAGACAGTATTATTATTGATATTTAGACAGAATGTGAACAAGCTCACACAGCTAGATGGGAGTTGTTTGAAAATGAAGAACACACTGGGCAAATAATGCCTACAAGGTTAACGTATACACTACTACAGCAGTGGATAGGGAATATATTATTGCTGCCTGAAAAACGTCACTCGGGTGGTGTTTCTAGAGACGGTATTATTATTGATATTTAGACAGAATGTGAACAAGCTCACACAGCTAGATGGGAGTTGTTTGAAAATGAAGAACACACTGGGCAAACAAGGCCTACAAGGTCAACGTATACACTACTACAGCAGTGGATACGGAATATATTATTGCTGCTTGAAAAACGTCACTCGGGTGGTGTTTCTGGAGACGGTATTATTATTGATATTTAGACAGAATGTGAACAAGCTCACACAGCAAGATGGGAGTTGTTTGAAAATGAAGAACACACTGGGCAAATAATGCCTACAAGGTTAACGTATACACTACTACAGCAGTGGATACGGAATATATTATTGCTGCCTGAAAAACGTCACTCGGGTGGTGTTTCTAGAGACAGTATTATTATTGATATTTAGACAGAATGTGAACAAGCTCACACAGCTAGATGGGAGTTGTTTGAAAATGAAGAACACATTGGGCAAATAATGCCTACAAGGTTAACGTATACACTACTACAGCAGTGGATAGGGAATATATTATTGCTGCCTGAAAAACGTCACTCGGGTGGTGTTTCTAGAGACGGTATTATTATTGATATTTAGACAGAATGTGAACAAGCTCACACAGCTAGATGGGAGTTGTTTGAAAATGAAGAACACACTGGGCAAACAAGGCCTACAAGGTCAACGTATACACTACTACAGCAGTGGATACGGAATATATTATTGCTGCTTGAAAAACGTCACTCGGGTGGTGTTTCTGGAGACGGTATTATTATTGATATTTAGACAGAATGTGAACAAGCTCACACAGCAAGATGGGAGTTGTTTGAAAATGAAGAACACACTGGGCAAATAATGCCTACAAGGTTAACGTATACACTACTACAGCAGTGGATACGGAATATATTATTGCTGCCTGAAAAACGTCACTCGGGTGGTGTTTCTGGAGACGGTATTATTATTGATATTTAGACAGAATGTGAACAAGCTCACACAGCAAGATGGGAGTTGTTTGAAAATGAAGAACACACTGGGCAAATAATGCCTACAAGGTTAACGTATACACTACTACAGCAGTGGATACAGAATATATTATTGCTGCCTGAAAAACGTCACTCGGGTGGTGTTTCTAGAGATGGCATTATTATTGATATTTAGACAGAATGTGAACAAACTCACACAGCTAGATGGGAGTTGTTTGAAAATGAAGAACACACTGAGCAAATAATGCCTACAAGGTTAACGTATACACTACTACAGCAGTGGATACGGAATATATTATTGCTGCCTGAAAAACGTCACTCGGGTGGTGTTTCTAGAGACGGTATTATTATTGATATTTAGACAGAATGCGAACAAGCTCACACAGCTAGATGGGAGTTGTTTGAAAATGAAGAACACACTGGGCAAATAATGCCTACAAGGTTAACGTATACACTACTACAGCAGTGGATACGGAATATATTATTGCTGCCTGAAAAACGTCACTCGGGTGGTGTTTCTAGAGACGGTATTATTATTGATATTTAGACAGAATGTGAACAAGCTCACACAGCTAGATGGTTGTTGTTTGAAGAACACACTGGGCAAATAATGCCTGCAAGTACACTACTATTGGTGCACTACTATGAAGAACAGCAACAGCACTGTACACGTTAAAGAACAGTAAGATAAGTAAAAGAAAAAAAAAATATATGTATATTAAAAAAAAAAAAATTCTCGGGTTGCTGCTGCTGAACTACTAGGAGCAGCACAGCAGCACACCAGTCCCACTCCCCAACACAGCTAGACTAATAGCACTGGGCTGTTATAGTAGCAAAGTAAAACATCAAAAAAGAAAATAAAAGCAGTCCTTACAAGGACTATTGGGTTATTACAGCAGTCAGCAGATGAGATCAGAAGAGATCAGTGCCCACAGCAGGCAGCTACATACAGAGCACTGCAGTAGAAGGTAGATTACTAGCCAGCAAAGCTACCTAACCTAAAATGTCCCTCAAATCCCTGCAGACTTCTGTCCCTCCAATACAGAGCAGTATCAAGTAGATTACTAGCCAGCAAACTTACTATCAACTGTCCCTCAAAGAAATCAGTGAAATCAGTAACAGCTCTCTCCCTACACTAGCTCTTCCAAGCACACACAGGCAGAATGAAAAAACGCTGCAGGGCTTCAGTTTATATATGGAAGGGGAGTGGTCCAGGGGGTGTGGGGGTGGTCCAGGAGGGAGAGCTTCCTGATTGGCTGCCATGTATCTGCTGGTCTGGGGTGAGAGGTCAAAAAAAAGCGCCAGGTAAGGCGAACCCAAAATGGCGAACGTCGCGCGACGTTCGCGAACATTCGGCGAGCGCGAACAGTCGATGTTCGTGCGAACAAGTTCGCCGGCGAACAGTCCGCAACATCCCTATCAGTATCAAGTAAATGCTGCACCCATAATCGTTCCCCGTAAAGCCGCCCTGCAAACCTGCATTCCTCCGACCCTACAACACTGGTAAAAGACCTTCTGAGCCGTTTCAGTGATGCAGGGCTGGGGGCGGCACCATCCTTCCATAGGCTGATTACGAATGAAAACAGGAATTCAGCCTATGGAAGGATCGCTCCGCCCCCAGCCCAGCGTCACTAAAGCAACCCTGAAGATCGGTTAGTAATGTTAGCGGGTCGGCAGCACACAGGTTTGCGGGGCTGGGCGGCTTTGCAGGGGTCTTTGGCTGGGGGGGCTTTTCTGGGAACTACTAAGGGTGCAGCATTTATTTTATAATGACACGTTCCTATGATTTTTATAGGAATGTGTCAGTGTCTCTTTAAGATGCCTTATCCGTAAAAAACCTGAGCATTCTGGATAACAGGTCCTTTACTTGTATAACATTTTTGTCCACCCTAAAAGTGGGAACATTCCAGTGTTTGAGCTGCAACTATGTTAGCTAAAGGGGTGAGATCTTACATCTACTGAAAGGGAATAAGGACCCCATGAAATATTATTTTACTTGCAATACAGAATTAGCAGTAAATGGACTTAAAACCCAGATGAAGAAATGTGGGTCAAACACTTAACTTATTATGACCCAGACAACAGCAAAATACATATCCCTTTAGGTAAATACTTTTTTAGAGTGTAAGCATACTGCCACATGCCTTATATAGGTAGCACTAGAAGAGGTTACGAACCCTGCAAAAGAAGGCAACAGGAAACAATGCTAGGTAAAATGATGTTTGAACCTTCATGATCTTTGAAAAATAAGGCAATTTTGTTACTTATTTAAATGTATGTGCAATTTCGTTATACCAAAATAAATTATTATCTCAACAAATGAATATGCATTACAGCTCCAATAAATACAAATACAGGTAAAAGATCTATTATCTGTAATGCTTGGAGCGTTGGGTTTTCCCGCATAAGTGATTTCTCCATAATTTGGATCAACATACCTTAAGGGGGTTATGTAATAAAAGGTACTAAGGGGGAAATGTACCAAAATTCGAAAAGAGCAAAACTTGCGAATAAAAATTTGAATGTCGCAATGTAATATTCCTTGTTAGGCTTTTATTGCATTGTGACTCTTAATTGCAAATTGCGAACCTTTAACACCTGCTCGGGAGTTTAGTTAAATATTTTGTCACAAAAATGTGATTTGTGAAATTTTATTACATATACTGCAAACTTTTGCAAACTATAAAATTTGCAATCTCTATTTTACTGTTGCATGAGGGGCAAAGTCGCGAATGGATTGCAAACAATTTTTCTGTTAGTGACCAATATTATATTCTCCCCTATGTTTGCCCAGGTGCAGTAACCCATATCAACTAATATTACAATGTTGCCACCAATATGAATGCATGCAGCATAGTTACCATCAAGTACAAAAAAATGTGCTATGATTACAGTGAAAAAGTAAATTATCAAAGAAATTTGAATTATTTGCTTATGCTTATATATTTATAATTTCTTTAATTCTGAGCTTTCTGGTAAATGGATTTCTAGATAAGGGATCCCATATATGTACATATAAATATGTAGAAAGGACTAAATATAGAGAAAACCTTTATCTGTATGTTTTAGTAACAAGTTTTCCATAACAATACAGTTATAATAAGTTGATGCTCTGTGGGAAAAATATAAAATTAATTTTTCTTATAGCTCACTTCTCCATGGATAAAACTGATACTTTCAGAGTTCAACAAAAATACTGGCTTCAGCTTTTTATGCCTAATTTCTTTGAGTGGCATTGTCTTTTGCAGTTTAACTTCAAGTAGAATTTTATATACAGTAGCTATCAAATACCTAGCAAAAATTAATGATTCAGAAATGATAGATTTCAAGAATATTGAAGTGATTTATAGAGTGGTGCCAGATTCATAGCATGAAGAGCCCTTGTCTCGATATGATAGGACTAATATTACTTCAAGCTGTTGTCAATTCACTTGGTAGAATGCTCCAAAACACTCCCTTTCCAGTTAGCTATGATTACCTTTAAGTAGTCTTAATGCAGGAACCTGACAGAAACAACGATTAGCCACCAATGATGTTGTTGCTGTTGCAATCTAAACAATTCTTCAGTTCTCAGAGATTTAATGACGAAGACAGTGCCCAGATCACAGAAGCCACTTTATGATGTTGCATAGAAGCTCAGCAGTCGTTGGGTGAAAATGATTGGAGTCAGTCCCTGTGATGCACGGATTCTGTTAATAACTGCTCAGAGACCAGTGGTTCTCAAAACAGCAGGAGGGAATTTTCGTTTAAACTCTAAAGGAACCATTGGCATATGTTCTGAAGAAGTGGAAATAAACTTCTTTTAATATTGATAGATTGCTTGTATTAGCATGCATAAATGTATAAATATATATATAGATTAGCTACTAATATCTGCAAATTTGTTTGCATATTGTTTCACATACAATAATAAGATATACTAAGAAGCAGGTCACATTAGTCTGCATCTACAGGAAATTTCAGAAATTAATGTCTCTGAAAAAGAATGATCTGCTTGTTTAAAACACCTGCTTCTTGTATTTTGAGATAACAATCCAGCCTGGAAAAAATCTTAAGATATATACAACCCCCTCTTACTGCCATCAGGGAACTTTGTATGTTTTATATGTAACCTCATAGCTGCATAAGCAAGTCATAAATGGAATTTATTGATGAATAGAAAACTTTTTTCTCTAACAATCAATAATATGTTGTCGTAGTTTGAAATGTTAAGCATTCAATGTGTTATAGTATAGCAGTTTGCTGTAATTACCAGATGAAAATGCTGCAAACAGGCAGTGTCTGCTTAGAAATGTGTGCAGTTTGTCAATGATATTATAAATACAGAATATTCTATTACAGTGTATGCAGGTTTCTCTGAAAAATTTGTCACCTGGCCCTTGTGTTACCAATGTATCATTTTAGAACAGTGTGTATGGAGTGAGAAGATCATCTCCTCCTCATTTGTATGCAAATTAATAAGAATCTTGAAAAATAATCTTTGTGCTGGGATTGTGGGGAAAATGTGGCATTGTGGGTAAAAAACATTGCTTCTTTTTCAAAGAAACAACAGCATTGCCCCTCTCCTTTATTACTGGCTGAATAAAGTAATTATTCTTATTTCACCTCTTCGTCTTTCAAAAGTCTGTTAGAGTTCCATGGCACACAACTACCGTGAGATCGGCCAACCATATTATATTTAGTCATGGGAACTATTGTTTGTGCATGACATTATGCCATTTGCCTCATATGCTATTACTCTATGGAACCTACTTTTCCATTTTAAATGAATCCATCCATTACTCTTTGGTTCGGACATCAGTTTTTACTAGGGGGAATATTTACTAAGCTCGAGTGAAGGATTCGAATATAAAAAACTTTGAATTTCAAATTTTTTTTGGGTACTTCGACCATCGAATAGGCTACTTCGACCTTCGATTACGACTTTGATTCGAACGATTCGAAGTAAAAATCGTTTGACTATTCGACCATTCCATAGTCTCTTTAAAAAAAAACTTAGACTACATACTTTGAAACTTTAAACCTACTGAGCTACAATGTTAGCCTATGGGGACCTTCCCTATAAGTTTTCTAAGCTATTTCTGATGGAAGAAAAATCGTTCGATCTAAGTATTTGCGGTAAATCCTTCGACTTCGATATTCGAAAGTCGAAGGATTTTACTTCGATGGTCGAATATCGAGGGTTAATTGTGCCCCTAGGTGTCGATATAACTGTGAAGCCTCCAAATACAAAGAGAGGACATGGAGGAGTCTTCATATACTACATCAGATACCAGGAGTTTGTAAGAAGAGAGAGACAGAATTTGCCAAGCACAGGGGAGAGTTGCTGGGGTGGAGAAAGGATGAAACAAGGGTTTATCCAGCTCTGAAGTACATTAAATAGGCACAAGTGAGTAGCATTTAAGCATGTGCAGAATATTTTTTATGTATATTGTGCAATCAATCATTTGAAGTGTGTATTTGTAGGGATGTAGCGAACCGCCGACAATGTGTTCGCGAACACGCAAAAATTGCGAACAGTTCGCGAACAGTTCGCGAACTTCGAACATCCGAAAATCGTTCGATTCGAACGATCGAAGGATTTTAATCGTTCGATCGAACGATTTCCGTTCGAATCGAACGATCGAAGCCATTGGATCGAATGATTTCATTCAATCCAATGGCTTCGATCGTTTGATTCGAACGAAAATCGTTAGATTTTAGCGATCGAATGGTCGAATGGTCGAACGATTTTGACGCGAACGCCTATTGGCGAACGTCGCGCGACGTTCGCGAACTTGCGGCGGACGCGAACAGTCGAAGTTCGCGCGAACTAGTTCGGCGGCGAACAGTTCGCTACATCCCTATGTATTTGTAATTTTTTTTTGTTGCCATTACAAAAGCATGACTTACAGTACAGTACTTATGTTTGTTCTCCGGGTTATCTTTTCTACAGTACTTGTAAGTATTAAAAAAAGGGAAAATTAAAACTTTTTGGAGAACATGGGCTCCGTGGGGAAAATTAGGGAAAAACCCAATGCTGACCCTCGATACATGATATGAGAAACATGAAAGAAATGTCCACCATTCAAGTAACTAGATTAGAATATGTATAATCTGCCAGATAGTGATCTCTTTTCTTATCCTTATTCTGTTTAATTTTTTGTGATTTTTGCCTTTGAGATGTATCTGAATTATGTACAAATTAAGATGATTAAGGCAAGATTACTACTAAGTTTTCGATAAGGTAGATATAGTATAATGGATGTGAAACGGAATACTGGATTTTCTTCCCCCCCTTATGTCGGTTTGTAATCTGCCCTCCTTTTTTTTCTTTCTGTACCCCTTATAAAAATTTGCTAGAAATAAAGAATATACTTGTAAGTATTACAACCAGCATGGGGTTATTGCCCATTGAGCATTATATATACATTTGAGAAAGGACTGTTCTATTTACGTATTAGAGTACAGTACACCAGCTAACATTAAAAGGTTATATTAAATAGCAAAGTTTCAATCATCTAACAGAGTTTGCTAGTATTTAATCAGCAGACTATTAAAGAAACAGGCACTAGTCAATCATGACTATTAAGATAAGATACATACAGTATGAAATAAAATATCTACAATGAGTTAAATTAAGTTTAACTAAAAATCACAGTCTCCCTCTTCTAGGATAGAAAACAGCCAAGGGCAACAGTGAATGACTAATGTGTAGAATATTGCAATTAGTATAGCAAGGTACTTACAGGGATCAAATTAAAAAAATCATTAACGCACACACTTAATTAAGAAGCACTTTTCAGCATACATGATAAATTATGACACATATTAAATATTCTGGTACAAGCTGTAATGGCTTTTTGCTCATAGGCAGAAATCTATTACCTTTAAGGTCCTCTGTACCCCCAATCGTCACAAATTATTTAAGAAACAGGCACTTTTCATTCTAAGGTATAATCACTACTGAAAGCTTCATAACTAAAAATTACTCCACAGAACTCACTTTTATGCATTTATTGAAAATTATATTGTTGTATATCCTGGCAAATCAGGCAAACTCCAACCTTTTAAGTATTGATTGTAATATTTTCCCTTACCTACAGAATTCAATTTAAATACAGTAATTTATGTTAGGCTAGTATGCTAGTAAAATCTGACAAATTGTTAGCAGTGTATTACAAATGTGTTTTATTTAAATAACTCCATAGTAGATGCATGCACAAAACCAAGTTTAGATCTGAGGGAAAGTAGTTAAATGCAAAATCAATCAAACATCTCTTATTTCTCCTCCCCACTTAATTGGATAAAAACATTTTGTGCAAAATATATTCCGAAATCTGAGAAATCAAGCACAACTGCTACCAATCAAAAACAGTATCCAGATCTAAGGTGGCACCTGACGACTACCACTCTAAAGCTTCTGCCCTAGGCATGGGGCCCTCATCAGAATGTTAAATATGGCCCTGTAACATCTTTAATCAGCAAAATGGGGCAGTCACAGGGGGGTGCGGGAAACACAGGGGCCCAGACTGTGGGGTCTGCTTCCTCTATAGCTAATAAAAAAACCCTCCTCCCCAGCCACTCTCTCATACCCACGAGGAAGGGGGAAGCAAGTCATTGGGAGTAGGCGGGAATCAGGGCAAGGTGTGGGTGGAGTCGGGCAGGCCGTGGGTAGGGTGGAAGCGGGACATGGGTGGGGCGGAGGCGGGACAGGAAATGGGCAAGTAGATTTTTGCACTTTTGCCTTAGGGAATCATAATTGAGCCCTTTGGACTGCGTGGTTTCTCATAGGTCTTAACTTGCTGTACATAAGGGCATATACTTACTGTATGTGTGTATTTCTCATTATTTCACATTACTTAATTCTGCTATAGTGTTTGCATATTTTAGCAGCAACATTGCATATGTATTGCATTGTAAATACTATCTAATTATACCAGCATATTTTCCTGTACAATCATAATGGTAAAAATATACAGGCAAATTTATTTGTAAAGCAATGACATACAGTACTTTAGCATCAAGGATTTGACTTATCTAAAGAAATGCTAAAGTGGCTGCTGTATTTTTCTAATGTTAGTTTGCCAGCCTGGACCTGGTAAAAAAAATCACATCGGAGCTTTTGGTTACTCTTTTTTACACTGGTGTAGTTACTCCCGGCAAAAAAATGTGAGCGTGCGCCAATGCAAAGTTAACTACGGGTTCTCCCTTGAAGCAAACAGCACGGACCATGCTTTGGGCTAGGAAATCACTTCGGTCAAAGCAACCAATAATAGGATTTAATACTTATTACAATAAATAGTATACACTTACATTTATTACAATAAATAGTATACACTTACATTAAGGGGCACATTTACTTAGCTCGAGTTTAGGATTAGATTAAATAGGATTTAGGATTAGAATAAAAAATACTTTGAATTTCAATGTATTTTTTTGGCTACTTCGACCATCGAATTGGCTACTTCGACCTTCGACTTTGAATCGAAGATTCAAACTAAAAATCGTTATTCGACTATTCTACCATTCGATAGTCGAAGTACTGTCTCTTTAAAAAAAACCTACCGAGCACCAATGTCCCCATAGGCTTTCCTAGGTTTTTTTGGAGGAAAATCTTTCGATTGATGGATTAAAATCCTTTGAATCGTACGATTCGAAGGATTTAATCGTTTCATCAAAGATTTTTCCTTTGATCGTTCGATCGATGGAAATGCGGTAAATCCTTCGACTTCGATATTGATAGTCTAAAGATTTTACTTCGACCAATAGTAAATGTTCCCCTAAAAATCGCAATTTCTGGCCTAACGCATTTCATGAACAATTCACTTCATCAGAGGCTCCAGTCTACATTGTTCAGTTAATCTACTTTTACCCAACATTTAACAGCATCACAAAATCAATGGTAAATAAATTGATTCTTAAAAACATCCATAAAAACTTTAAAAATTAATTACACATTAATTAATCAGTATACACACATTTGGGGATTCCAAATTGGATATATCTAAATAAATATATGTATATAGCAATCTATAAGCATTAAATAAAACAATTAAAGCAATCTATAAGCATTAAATAAAACAATTGATGTCCAATTCTATGTTCAAACCACAGGGCTATAAAGTCTTCAAAGATATTATCCATCTGGTTTCCTCCTGGGATATTATTTGAACATTGTTTCCACCTCTCCAGTACTTTGTTTTGTGTGAAATTCCCATAATTCTTAATCCACTTGGATCATTATTATGGCACAGGAGGAAATGTTCACAGACACTATGGGGGTTATTTATCAAAGTCTGAATTTATCTCAATATTTTCTGCTACAAACTCTGATCAAATCCGCTTGGGTTTTTCATGATTATTTATTATTACATTTTCCCAAAAATTTGCTTTGCGGGAAAAAAAAATAGACTTTGTCTATATTTTTTGATTTTTTTCAAACGATTTTCCAAATTTTATGGGAATTTTCAACTGAAAACTGAAAAAAATCAAAATCAAAAAATCATTGGGACTTCTCCAATTGACTTATATGCAACCTCGACAGGTCTGAGATGCCAGATTTTCAGATTTGGACTTTTCCATCCTCAGGGTTTAATAAATTCCAAAAAATGCCGGATTTTTTAAAAGTCCGATTTTATAAAAAAAAAATCTAGAATTTTTCATGATTTTTGTATTCGGAGTTTAGTAAATAAACCCGTATGTGTTTTCAACCCCCTTTTAATATTTCTTATGTGCTCATCTAACCTCACTTTTAATTTCCTGGTGGTTCGCCAACATACTGTTTTTTTCAAATTCTAGCAGATATACTACATTGGTTGTATTGCACGTTATTAGTTGATTATTCTTATGCTACTTACGCGTTTGGGGGTTATTTATCAAAGTCTGAATTTATCTCAATATTTTCTGCTACAAACTCTGATCAAATCCGCTTGGGTTTTTCATGATTATTTATTATTACATTTTCCCAAAAATTTGCTTTGAGGGAAAAAAAATCAGACTTTGTCTATATTTTTTGATTTTTTTCAAACAATTTTCCAAATTTTATGGGAATTTTCAACTGAAAACTGAAAAAAATCAAAATCAAAAAATCATTGGGACTTCTCCAATTGACTTACAGATGCAGCCACTTTGGTTTGTCTGTTTGACACAGAATAACTAAACACAGATATCCCATTTATCTCATTTAACACAGAAAACTGTGTCACAACATCCCATCTAATTAAAGCATTCACCATTGTGAACAATGGAGCTTTGGTATGCTAATGAAAAGGTTAAATGCATTAAATGAGTTAAGATGACTTAAGATAACACAGTTTCTTCAATTACCCCAGTCATGACACATTTAACTCACAAATCCAAGTGGCTTCATCTGTATATGCAACCTCGACAGGTCTGAGATGCCAGATTTTCAGATTTGGACTTTTCCATCCTCAGGGTTTAATAAATTCCAAAAAATGCCGGATTTTTTAAAAGTCCGATTTTATAAAAAAAAAATCTAGAATTTTTCATGATTTTTGTATTCGGAGTTTAGTAAATAAACCCGTATGTGTTTTCAACCCCCTTTTAATATTTCTTATGTGCTCATCTAACCTCACTTTTAATTTCCTGGTGGTTTGCCAACATACTGTTTTTTTCAAATTCTAGCAGATATACTACATTGGTTGTATTGCACGTTATTAGTTGATTATTCTTATGCTACTTACGCGTTTGATTTGATCTAAACTCCGTCTCTCTTTATTTTTTAGTGTTTTGCATGCAAAACATTGCATGCACTTGTAGAATCCCTTATTATTTCCCAGCCATATAGGTTTATTGATTGTTTCTTTTTTAAGAAACTGGGAGCTAAGGTTTGTTGTAAAGTGCTTGGTTGAGTGAAAATGATTGATATTGGTATTCTCCTATTATTTCTCGCAAGTCTTTATCCATTTGTAGAACATGCCAATGTTTTTTTTAAAATGTTGGTACGTTTGTAGCCACCTTAGGGGCACATTTACTAAGCTTGAGTGAAGGATTTGAATGAAAAAAACTTCAAATTTCGACCATTGAATAGGCCACTACGACTTTCGACTTCGACTTCAATTCGAACAATTCCAACTAAAAATCGTTCGACTATTCGACCATTCGATAGTTGAAGTACTGTCTCTTTGAAAAATACTACGACTACATACTTCGGCAGTTTAAACCTACCGAGGTACAATGTTAGCCTATGGGGACCTTCCCCAGCACTTTTCTAACCTTTTTTTGATCGAAGAAAAATCCTTCGATTGATTGCTTACAATCATTCGTATCATTCGTTTCAAAGGATTTTATAGTTCGATCGAATGATTTTTAATTTGATCGAACGATCGTAGGATTTGCGATATATATGATAAATGTGCCCCATGGTGTTAAAAGGCAGACATTGTAGTTTATTAATCGTAGACTTTGTTGCTAGTATTTCTTTTCTGTCTAATTCATCCACCTGTTTCCTAGATTTCTGTATCAATTCTTGATTGTACCCTTTCTCTCTAAACTCTTTCACCTACTGGATACAGAAATCCAGTAGGTGATCCAGCGCATGTGGAACAGTTTAACAGAAGGCAACAGACAGGAGCACAAGTAGAGCGCCACTGTGGACAAACCTACATGTGACCCAAATCTGTAGGATCCTGTAAGTAATAACTAAGCAGGGGCTACATGTCTGTAATACAGTAGTCTGCAACTGCTCTTTTCGTTTAAGTTTTCCTGAGGTTGAGCTGCGGGATGGTGTGTGTTTAGAGAGGGGAGATCATTAACCGATTCATGACCTAAGAGGCACACTTCCAATCGTTATGTGGACAAGAAAAAGACTCAATAGATGGGGAAATCTTTATTACAGGAAGTGCATACATTCCACATTAACTTACTATTTTTTGGGGTTGGAACCCTCTGTTGTATTGTGCATCCGATTGTTATAGTTGCGCAAGGTTAAGTATATTCTTAAGTTGAAAATGATGGCACAGTCAAGGCATGCTATTAATTTCTTAATCTGTTTGATCTTTGTAGTAACATTTGTTGGGAATAATAACACATGCCATAGAGTTCAACTTTTTATGTCTAAATTAAACTTGAATAAGTGCTAGTTGAACTAGAGAAAGGCAAAATAAATCCCATATGAAGCCGCTACAATATAACTCAGAGGGAGAAAAATCATTCATGACTCCAAGATTGGGCCAGTCCCTGAATCAGTTTTGTAAGAGTTATTTTTAGTAACCCTGTAGCTAATGTATCTGCCAGTATAACCACTTCAGGGAGAGAATTCCACAAGGTCACAGCTCTCACTGTAAAAAAAACTTTTTCTGAATATTAACCTAATTCAGGAACCTATTTTTTAAATGGAATGGATGTCTTTGGGTTCACTGGAAATTTAAAATTTTTAAACTAAACTTTAGATTTTATCATATGGTCCCCTTATATATTTATACATATATCATCCCATTCTCTTTCCATTTACATTTTACACAGTGTCCCAAATCATGGTGTACAATAAATGCAGGCATTTTACAATTCTAAAAGTAGATATATAACAGGATCTTAAATTCTAAATGGGTAGCTGTGACCTAAAATTAAGTAATTAAGTAAGCTTTATCAGAAAGGTCTATGTAAATACACCCATAAAAACTCACAATCCTGCTGCTGAATCCACTACGAAAAGAACCACCGCATTCCTTGCCTTCTAGTCTATACCTGTGGGCTTCAGTATCAGCTCAAACCTTCTGGCCTCAGGCAGAAACCTGTGGAGCTTCCTTCACACATCACACCAAACAGATATAGCAGCTGCTATCTTACACAAACAAAGCATGTTACAGAATAAATATAACGTTCTAGATTGCACTATTGTGACTGATATATTGGCAAGACACTGCATTGGTAGCTGTACTTTGCTTTTAAATGGAAATAGTATAAATACAATATATTAAGGGGGTAATTTATGAAAGTCTGAATTTATCTCAATATTTTGTGCTATAAACACACTTATTTATTATTACATTTTCGTCAGCCCGCATGCGCAAATAAAGGCAGCAGAAGTGCAGCGCATGCGCCTCTAGAAGACCCGCACTTAGGAAGGAAGAGGTCGCGGTGTCCCTGCTGTCCCCCCACTAGACCACCAGGGTAAGCTCTTACACTAATTTTGAATTTGATGCCAGCAACACATTTCAAAAAAGTTGGGACAGGGCCATTTTTCCCACTTTGTTGCATTACCTCTTCTGTTAACAACATTCTGTAACCATTTGGAAACTGAGGAGACCAACTGCTGTGGTTTTGGAAATAAAAATATTGTCTGGATGGCAACTTATGTTGCTCCAAAACCTGTATGTATCATTTAGGTTTAATAATACCTTCCCACATGTACAAGCTACACATGCATGTGCACTAATGCACCCCCATACACCATGGATGCTGACTTTTAAAGCTGCTAACAAGCCTCCAGAAAGTGGTGTCCATAACAAGCAGGAGATAGTCCTTTTTCTCTTTAGCTCTGAGGAAGTTGTGTCCATGATTCATTGGACCATTCTTTTCAGTTTTGCTTTAAATTGTGGCAATATTTATCAAGTGGGGTATATGTACCCACCTTTACTTTGAACCAGTATCTTTGGGATACTCTTTTTTTTAACTTAACACAACTTTTTGAAGCTCATGTTTGAACTTTATGTAATGAGATATTCACACAGGCCATTGCCTCAAACAATAGTGATGAACAAATCTGTCCCATTTCAATTTGCTGAAAAATTTGTGAAACTGCAAAAAATCTGCAAAACAAATTAAAGCCTAAGGGAGACTTTTTTGTAACATACTTTTTTGTAACATATTATAGTCTGTGGGCAACTTTTTTTCTCAATCCAAATGCATTAAAGTCAATTGGGGGTATTTTCTCAAGTTTGTTATAACCCCAATGCATTGTCAATTGGCGTGTTTTCTTGCATTTTTGTTGCAGTTTTGCAAAATATCCATCAATGGTAAAATGCTGTATTTTTCTATAAATCCATGCACAGCAAAAAACTGACTCATCGCTTAAGGTGGATGATTGCACCTTATGATTCAAGACATAAAGTCCACCTGCTGCAGGGCTAGTATTGTGTATGCAGTGTATAAAAACATAAAATACGAGGAGAATGTTACAGAACTTGACAATTCAAAAGTGAGGATGGGAGAACTAGAGAGACATGGAAACAATACTGGAATAAAAATTAAATAAATAAGCATTCGGAAAATTTTATTTCAAAGTGGCTATACATAACTTTGCATAGTTTGTTCACATTTCCCAGTGGAAGAGTCAGAGAATAATTCTGAATTGTTTAGTAATTGTTTAATTATAACAAGTAGCAAACTTCCATGGTAACGTGCAAGAAGTAGTTCATTTATGTCTGGTTACCTCTGTGTTAATATTTGGTATGCTCAATGCGGTAGCAGTATATTGATAATATGCGTGCAGCTGCAGGTTTTCATTACTATGAAACAATGTAATGGCAACTTCAATGTATTAATAATGTATGCAGAGTTGAATGCTTCAGCTTTTCATTTGTACTACTTTGTTACTGCCATTCTAGTATAAATAAAATGAAAACTAACTTTGGCTACATTTCTGCAGGTCTTTATTACTATAATGTAATTGTATTCTCTCTTTGTTATATTGTTTGCATTGTGAACTTCTTTATTATTATCATAGATTGTAAGTGCCATTCCGTTATATTAATGCAGTGTGCATTGCTACTCTTCTTCATTACTGTGGTACTATATTGCAGGTAATCTGCCATTACAGTATATTAATACAGTGTATAAAACAGCAGTTCATCGTTACCAAGATATTATTAATGGAGCACACTTTATTTAGACTAGAAAATAAACTGTGCTTCAGGTATAGGCTACATTCATTGTAGAATATCAATACTGTGTGTGTGTTATGATAGGTATCCCAAACCCAGAATGATCCCCTAGATCCCGGTCTCGGCTCAGTCTTCTGCCTCTAACAACCACTGTTCGCTTCGGGAGGAGTCCTTTGCTACTCAGGTGCCGCAAGGTCTTATAGTGAGAGGACCAGGGAGAGAGTTCTGGGCAGGCAAGGGAACTGCTCATAGTACAAAAAGAACGGGGATCAAGGAGCATAGTCAAGTGACAGGCCGGATCAATAACAAGGATCAGACAATACGGCACCAAATCAGAAGCAGAGTCGAGATCACAGGCCAGGGTCAAACCAAACAGGAATGCGGTACACAATCAGGATCCGAAAAGTAGTCAAACAGACAAGGGTCAATCAGACAATATGTAAGCGCACCTAGGAACTATGACGATAGACCTATATTGGGCAATGAGTCAGTGCAGAGCAGGGTCTTTATAGGCAGCCTAATGGCTTACACTGATCACATGGGGCCAGATTGATAACAGCTGAACAAAGCCATGCCTATTTGCAATTACAAATATAGCAGTGGGAGTGAACCAGAACCTTAGTTGTCTGCTCACATAGACCAGTGGTAACTCAGACAACCCTGAAACACCAAGCCCAGCGTTCAACTCCAGGCATGATATTAGAGTGTGTATCACAACAGTTCCTTGTGTTTAGAATATTACTTTACTGCCATTCTATTTAATGATTACAGCTCATTCTTCATGCTAATATAATGTAATGCTGTTGTAGTTTTGTATGAGTGTATATGATAGAACATGCTTTGCAAAGAGCTTAGTCTATGAGTTACATAGAGTAGGTGGCACATTTACTATGGGTCGAATATCGAGGGTTAATTAACCAACCCTCGATATTCGACCATCGAAGTAAAATCCTTCAACTTCGAATATCAAAGTTGGAAGATTTACCACATTTAGTTTGATCGAACGATCAAAGGAAAATTTTAATCCATCGATTGAACGATTTTCCTTCAATCAGAAAATGCTAGGAAAGCTTACGGGGAAGGTCCCCATAGGCCAGGTGTAGGCAACCCGCGGCTCCGGAGCCTCACGCCGCTCTTCATCCTGTTTGCTGTGGCTCGGTCTTGCGGCTTTGCCTGTCACATTGTCCATACAGTCTTTGCACTTGCTGGTTGCACCTAATGGTTAGCTTATCACGGTCTCAGGAAGCCGCCGGCAGGTGCGAGGGCTGTATAGATGTTCCAGGAGTGACAGGCAAGACCGAGCCGCAGCAAGATGATTCATCATGGTCCTTACACACACTCAAGGCAAGAGGGAGCTTCAGAAACAGATCAAACAGATGAGAACACTAGCATTTAATAGGGCTATTCAGTATTTAATTTATTTCAAAGTAGGCCTACACATACACACTGCACTTCTGTTAGTTGTATTTTGTTGTTGTAACAGTTAAAATTAAAAAAAGGTTAAAACTTTTAGAAGTTTATAAGCTGTGTTATGTTTTGCGACTCCAGACTATTTTTTTTTTAGTGGAAAAGGGGGAAAAATGGCTCTTTTGATAGTAAAGGTTGCTGACCCCTGCCATGGGCTAATATTGGTGCTCGGTAGGTTTTAGGTGGTGAAGTAGGTAGTCGAAGATTTTTTTAAAGAGACAGTAAT
The DNA here is from genome assembly GCA_038501925.1 of Xenopus petersii. NCBI lineage: Eukaryota > Metazoa > Chordata > Amphibia > Anura > Pipidae > Xenopus > Xenopus petersii. The sequence goes on from CM076672.1 coordinate 106,460,687, forward strand.
GGTCGAATAGTCAAACGATTTTTAGTTTGAATCATTTGATTCGAAGTCGAAGTAGTAGTTGAAGGTCGAAGTAGCCAATTCGATGGTCGAAGTAGCCAAAAAAACTTTTTTTCATTTAATCCTTCACTCGGGCTAAGTAAATGTGCCCCTAAGTATCATTACTGTCTCACCTATACCCTATCATGGGTGTCTCACTTTGCATGTATTTCATATTTGTATTATTTTAAGGTTTATGATACTAGAAAAAGACAAAAATGTAATTAATGCCATGCCTATTAATTACAGACCTAAGCCAGCGATGGGGACTACTGATACTAAGAAATTTTCTCTAGATGTACTTGTGGGAGACATTGATGAGTTTGCTGTTTCAAATATGCCCAAAACTTTTCATGTGATATTTGGACTGACCAATAAATTAATCAAGTACAGATTAATAAATGGCCAGTAAAAGTATTAAATAAGGAACCTCAATTTCCTTGGCTGACCAGGTATTCCCTCACTTGACTATGAACCAAGATTTGCTGTACCAAGTTGATTAAATATGTGGTATGGTCATGAGTGCTTGATTTGTTGCATTTCTGGTGAGCATTACTGAAGGGTTATACCAAATTCTGCATTATTGCAGCACCTGTGATTGTCTTAAAGGAGAACAAAACCCTAAAAATGATTATGGCAAACTGTCATATTTTATATACTGAACTGAAACTTATTGGGAGGGGCTGGGGAAGACCCGGCAGTCTTGGTACACATAGGTACCAATGACCAAGTTAGTCGAGGTGGTGAAGTCCTCAAGAACAATTTTAAAAAACTAGGTGTAAAGTTGAGGGCGAGGACTTCCCAAGATAATTTTCTCCGAGATATTACCTGTGCCACGAGCAACGCTAAGAAGACAGCGGGAGCTTAAGGAGATTAATGCATAGCTGAGAGATTGGTGTAGGGAGGAGGGTTTTGAGTTTTTGGAGAACTGTGCTGATTTCTCAGTCGGCTACAGGCTCTTTGCTAGGGATGGGCTGCACCTCAATGATAATGGTGCAGCTGTTTTGGGGGAGAAGATGGCTAGATGGTTGGAGGAGATTTTAAAATAGGCGTGGGGGGGAGGGTTCAGTAAAAGATTCAGTGGAAGACAGGTTAGATGAGATTGTGGGCAAAGGAAGGGAAAATGGGGGTAGAGATTTGGTTGGGGGTACTTTTAAGGATAGGGAACCACATGTAATTTGTACAATATGATACCAGTATTAAATGTATGTTTGCAAATGCAAGGAGTCTGACTGGTAAAATGGGAGAACGGGAGGTGCTGGTGCTAGAGGGAAAATATGATGTGATTGGTGTGGCCAAAACATGGCAGAATGAGTCGCATGACTGGGCAGTTAATATCAGAGGCAATAGAAAAGGAGGAGGGGTATGTCTGTTTGTTAGACGGGATTTAAAAGCTTATATAAAGGAGGAGGTTATGTTAGAAAATGAGGGGGCAGAAGACTTATGGGTGAAGTTCTTCACCAATTGTAAAGATTCCAGCAAATTAATTGTAGGGGTATGATATAGACCCCCTAATGTAAGTGACGAGGAGGAGGCCAAGCTCCTCATGCAAATAGAAAAGGCTGCTAGTTTGGGTAAAGTAATGATAATGGGGATTTTAATTACCCAAATATTGACTGGAACAAAAGTACTGCCAGATTAATGGGAACAAGTTTATAAACTTGTTGCATGACAATTTTTATGGCACAGGTTTTTGAGGAGCCATCCAGAATGCTATTCTGGTTCTAGTGATCTTAAATGACCCAGCACGTATAGCAAATGTGCAAGTCTTTGAACCCCTGGGTAATAGTGACCATAATGTTATATCTTTTAATGTCTGGTGCAAAAAACAAATATACAATGGGGCAACAAAAACCATGAATTTCAGAAAAACGAATTTTAGTGCCTTGAGGGCTGCCCTTCAGAGATTTGATTGGGGCATTATGTTTTCAGCTAAAAACACAGAACAGAAATAGTTGTCATTTAAAATGTTATTAAATCATTACTGTTCTCAATTTATTCCCTTAAGGAGGAAATGTACAAGTTCTAAGAATCACCCTGTGGCTTAATATAGAAGTAAAGAAGTTAATAGGAAAGAACAGAAAGGCATTTAAAAACTACAAATCTGTTGGGACAGAAGCTGCATTTAATGAATATAAACACTATAATAAATGTTGGAAATCAGCAATCTGGAAGGCAAAGAAAGGAAATGAAGAGTGCATTGCGGCGGAGGCTAAGACTAAACCCAAGAAATTTTTTAAATATATCAATAGTAAAAAGATGCAGGTTGAGAGTGTTGCTCCATTAAATAATGGTACCAGTATGGTTTAAACAGATACAGAAAAGGCAAATGTGCTAAATCAGTTCTTTTCTTAAGTGTATACTTAAGTGTATACAATATAGGAGTCTGAATTCCCAGGCTTACTTCATAGCTGCACTGATGGCTCAGCTCAATCTAGTCAGTGGCTGACTCAGGAAATGATCCATAAAGCTTTAATAAAAATGTATGTAAACAAGGCTCCAGGGCCTGATGGCATACACCCCCGAGTTCTAAGAGATTATTCAGTTTTAGACCAGCCCCTATTTCTGATTTTCTCAGATTTGCTTTCATCTGGTATGCATAGGCGGAGGGTGACTTTTGAGTTTGGGAAGGCTAATTAAAGATCGCCTATCACCAAAAAATTTTTCACCTACTGGTGGTGCAGGCTAACAGTGCCTTCAGTGCAGATGGGGGAAACAATAGCATTTTTTTAAGAAAGTCCCCTATAGAGTACTATAGTTACCTTACTCATTAAGAAAATGTGTGTGCCCCAATGAGGCTTTCCATACCAGGAGGTTCCTACCAGTGAACAAGCCACAGTGCTTGATAGGGGAATTTTCTTAAAAGAGAACTGAACCCTAACACTAAATATGGCTAAAAATGCCATATTTTATATGCTGAACTTATTGAACTTGCCTAAAGGTTCAGCATCTCTAAAACTTCAACGTTGAAACAGGAACTCCCTATCTTGGATTTTGTTAAGAGAGTCTTTCACACGCACATGCTCAGCGAGCTTTGAGCAGCTGTTTGGAAGCTAAGCTTAGTAGTTCAAATCAGAAAATAGGTAAGTCTGTTAGCTGATATTATAAAGCTGATGAATAAATTATGATGCTAATTGTGCTGGTTTCTGTGCTGCTATGTACCAATAATCCGAATTACGTAGTAATCAGCCTTATATTGTAATATATATATATATATATATATATATATATATATATATATATATATATATATTGTGTGTCTTTCCCTAAGCCCAAAGTATGTGCAGTGAATAAACAAAGATGACGGGGAACTGGGGCATCTTTGGAGACACAGATCTTCTCCACTAAAGGGCTGTGGTTCCTTTGGGCTGGTACAGAACCCCAAAACATAATGTACAACATTTCTGCCCAACTTCTTTAGTTAAGCTTTAGTTCTCCTTTAAAACAAATATTATTGTGTGCCCCATCTGGAATGAAAACAAAGCTATGTTCAATAGTATCCCTGTATGAATTCTCTCCATATATATATATATATATATATATATATATATATATATTAATGCGGAAGGTACCCGCACTCTGTCTCTGACTTCTACTTTATGGGTGCTTGGCCAAGTAAATGTATATAATTGTTCAAGATGGACCAGCACACTGATTTTTTTAAATTCACCAAATATTTATTGCAACATCACTGTGCTTCCACAAAAGCACAGTGATGCTGCAATAAATATTCTTGAATACCCTCTTGAACAATTATATACATGTGTGTGTGTTTTGTATACCAAATTTTATACAATATACATTCCAGTAAGAGCAGAGATTAAATAGTGTCATATAGTGTATAACATCCCTGACAAACACAGCAAAATAAATGCAGAATAAACATCAAGTATACCATAGTATGTCAGAAATACATTTTGTGAATTTAGTGGAAGTCTTCACCTCAGAAAATATATTTCCCCAAAATGTAAGGTCATGTGATTAAATGGAACAGGTACAGACAGATACAGAGGCTAGTCTGCTCTATTTTACCCCACTGTCCTCCTCCCTGTACTCTAGTTTTGTCACCAGGATTCCATGTGAGAAGCACATCTTGGCATGTCAGTCAGGAAGGGGTAAAACTGCAGCAAGCTGACTCAGATTAAATACATATTTCTAACCATGGGATAAAGGGAGCAACAAATACATGTTATACACAATACACAAATAATTGTTCCCTTCTCATTGCCTAAGTCTCTGAATGTATGTGTGATATAATAAATAAATAGAAATATATATGAGCAACTGGCAACCTGGTTTGTGGAATAAATACATATTTATAACTACTTGGGATCTTATAAACTCACTGTAGTCCTGGAGATGCTGCACATCGCTAAACCTGAGCTTCCATTTAGCATACAGCGTTTCTTCCAGAGAGATCAGCTCTGAGCTGTGCAGGCCCCGCCCACTCCCCTCCCGGTCATCATCAGCTGATCTCTCAGCCTGTGTGAGACTAGGGGAGCTGCAAGTGAAACAAAGTTACTGCTTTCTATAGCAAGGTATTGCTAGAATCAGTCTTTCAAATCCCCCCGATTTAAGGACATTTACTGTGCTGGTTTGGGAAGGCTTAGCCTCCCCAAGCCTTCATTAAAATCCGCCCATGCTGGTATGGTACCTATAGATTGGAGAAAAGCTGATGTCATTCCAATATTTAAAAAGGGATTACGATCTCAGCCTGGCAATTATAGGCCAGTAAGTTTGACATTGGTGGTGGGCAAATTATTTGAAGGCGTGTTAAGGGATCACATTCAAAATGTTGTCCTAGTGAATGGCATTATGAGCAGCAATTGGCATGGCTTTATGAAGGATAGGTCATGTCAGATTGCTGGACAGTGGGAGGGCAGTAGATGTTATCTATTTGGATTTTGCCAAAGTGTTTTTGATACTGTGCCCCACAAATGACTGCTTTCTAAACTAAGGTCTGTTGGGCTTAATGAAGGCGGTTGCACATGGATAGTAAACTGGCTACAGGATCAGGTACAGAGGGTGGTTGTTATTGGTACATTCTCAACTTGGTTTAAGGTTCTTAGTGGGGTCTCTCGGCGGTCATTATTGGTTCCACTTTTATTTAACTTGTTCATTAATTACTTAGGGGAGGGTATTGTAAGTAATGTATTAGTGTTTGCAGATGACACAAAACTATCCAGCCCAATAAATTCCATCCAAAATGTGTCATCCTTGCAACATGATCTTGACAAACTGGCAATCTAGGCAGGTAAGAGGCAAATGAGTTTCAATGTTTATAAATGTAAAGTCATGCACCTGGGATGTAAAAATATCCAAGCCACTTATGAAAAAGGACCTTAGAGTCCTTGTAGATGATAAACTTGGCTGTAGCAAGCAATGACAGTCAGCAGTGTCAAGGGCAAATAAGGTATTGAGCTATATTAAAAGGGGCATAGATTCACAGGAGGAGGGAGTCATTCTTCCACTTTATAGAGCACTGGTAAGGCCCCATCTAGAATATGCCATACAGTTTTGGTCCACATCACTCAAACAGGAAATTATTAGAGATTTTTTACAGTGAGAGCTGTACTGGCTGATACATTAGATAGCTTTATGAAGGGGTTGGATGTTTTTTTTAGCAAGTGAAGGAATACAGGGTTATGGAAGATAGCTCATAGTACAATTTGATCCAGGGACTAGTCCGGTTGCCAGGAAGTCAAATTGGAGATAGGGTTTTTTGCAGACAGGCAGGTTAAAAAGGTTGAACTTGATGGACGTGTGTCTTTTTTCAACCTAACTTACTATGCTACTATGTTACTATTGCACCAGTATAACGTTTTAGTTTCTCAATAGCAGCAATGATCCATAACTTAAAACTTGCCATAGGGGTCACCATCTTGGAAAGTGTCTGTGACACTCACATGCTCAGTGGGCTCTGAGCAGCTGTTGAGAAGCTAAGCTTAGTGGTTGTTGTAAATTATCAAGCAGAATATGAGGTTTGTCTGTAATTTAAGCTAATGCTACAGGGCTTATTAATAAATGATGATGCTAGTTGCACTGGTTTCTGAGCTTACATGCAGTAATTATCTGTATTAATCAGCTTTATATTTTGACATTTGTATTCTATGCGTACTGTTTATTTTGGTCAGTCTCTAAGCTCAGTAACTGACATCAGCACAGAGCATGTGCAGTGAATCAGCTGAAAAGAACATGAGGAACTACTGGAGTCTCTTTGGAGCCACATATCTTCTTTGCTAAAAAGCTGTGGTTGCCTTGGGCTGGTGCAGAAGCCCAAAACATAACATACAGAATTTCTAGCTTAATTCTTTAATTAAGCTTTAGTAAAAAATATGTGATTGTAAAATGGAATCTGAAAAAGCTGGAACTGTTGTGAAAATAAAAATATAATGTAATTTTCATCACACTGAAATAAGAAAGTTTCTAAGTATAATAAAGCAAAAATGCTTTACTGTATCTGTACTATCACTCTCTCAATTTCACTCTCCATTCTCTCTTCATGCTGGAGTCAGATTTTGATTGACATTTAGGTCTAATAAATTCTTTGTGGGGCATCTTTCCTAATAAATAATAACCTTTGTTTGTGCTAGAGTTATCTATTTGAAACAGATCTACTAGTAAAGGGAGTCCCCATAAAATGTATTAGATGTACCGGTCAATCATATTCTGACCCCAACTTCTGCATAAGAGAGAATAAAGACAGACAGATACTGCTAGAGGGATAGTGAAGAAGAGTGACTTGAATATTTTTGAGTATTATTGAGAAAGATTCATATTTCAATGAGATAAAGCATATATTGAATTTCTGATGTGGGGTAGAGTGTTGTACTGTCACAGGCAATACTCAAATAGTATTTAAGCAGTAAACCTACCAATCTGAGAAAAAATAGAGTGGGAGTGTCTAGCTGAGCTATTGTATCCCTAAAATATTATCTGTTGGGTTGCCACTTTAAGCTAATTACAGATCATGCCCTGCTCACTGAGCCAAGCAAAAGAAAGGAACACAAGAGTACCAAGGTGGATCCTTGTTTGCAAAAATTCAGCTTTATGATGAATATAGGGCAGGAATGCCCTTTATAGTCCAGTGCCTGGTGTCCAACCCTTTTATGTTTTAAATTTCAATATAATGATTATAATATATTACAAATAATGTGTACTTTGCCATATATGATGCATGCTGTGAAAATTGTTTGCAATACCCTGGAGCAGATTGGCTGTAAAAACTTCTTCAGGGATGACCTGATCTGATGAATTATATTGCAGGTAAACGTTGGCATGGCAAGAGAAAGCTGGCAGTTCTATTAATATTAGGCATACAATATATATATATATATATATATATATATATATATATATATATATATATATATATATATAGATATATAGATATATATATTCTGTATTGGAAAGAAATCCAAAGACCAGCACTACCCTCTGTGTAATTTTATTAAAAACATTTAAATACTCTAACAGTGCCAAAAGGTGCCAAAATGATGTCATAGTGCTAATAGGATTCAATCAATCAGAACACCTCTGATTTACATATCATTCATTTAGGTTAACAATGATTAAATTGTTTTTTAAAAAGTTCAAAAGTGTGCTGTATAAATAAGTATTCACTTATAAAGCGTTACAATCAATAATATAAATACCAATATAAAGTGCCTAATGTGCATAATACCCATATCCACACCAGATGCATCCCTTCAATCATATTCTTAAAAGTCCATATGCAATTCCTCCTGCAAAACATAATACAAAACTCTTGTTACATTCTGCTGTATCTATTATAATTGTTCCATCTCTAGATAATGTCACTTTAAATTAAAGCAGATAACATTATGTATATTTTTAGGAGGATAAGATTAGAAACAAAGTTACCTCTCAAGTATACACATCAGGTTAGAGGCCTAACCAGGTCAATCAGTATCGGCCCAGTGCTTGTTTCCCCCTGTTCTCTGCAATTTTGTTTTTTCTCTCTGGGACTAAGGCTGTACGTATACTCGCCCTGTCCATGCTGATCCTGTCCTTAAATGGTTTTGCCACAATACACTAGTCCACACAGGCACTTAATAATGTACACTACCATGGCAGTCTCACATGTCATTCTCTGCTTGATTTTATACTTTTTTCCTGTATGTGGGTGTGTGAAATGCGTGCCCAGTATAAGGCTCCCACACATCACACCCCCCACATCTGTACACCCCTGGACGTGGGCTCAAAAAATGCTCCCTTCTAACACTCATATATATACTTCTCCACTGGGTCTGACGGACTCAGTTGCTCCTTGAGATTACGTGCCCTTGAGAAACTAAATCTTGGTCTCTTTGGTACTATGGGTGCCAGCTGCTCATCTGTACTGATGATTTTCCAGTTCTCCATAATAGTTTGATTCTCCCACTGTTGACTTATGTAATATACATCCTGACTGGTTTTATCTCTATGGGATGTATTCTCCTTGTCCTGCAACACTTGCCCTTGATCAACTTGTTTAGCCCACTCTATAACTTCCATAATTAGTTTACGGGGATAACCTCTCTCAATGAATTTCTCACCCATCACCTGCAAATCCTCACATCTTTTGGCCATCTCACTGTCTATACGGACTACGTGTAACATCTGCGACTTGAAGTGAGTCTAATAAATGTCTAGGGTGGTGGCTTTTTTAATGTACAAGTCTGCAAACCATCCTTATTCTTATATACCATAACATCCAAAAAATTGATCTCCTGATAACTATAGTTTGCCACCAATTTCACTGGGGTATAAAGGGTATTAAGTGCTTCTATTAGCTGCAATACTGTAGATCCTCTTCCAAGACCAACCAAACAAAGAAAATATCATCTATATAGCGCCTGTAGAAGGCACCATATTGTTTGAACAACTCATTGCAAAAAATATTCACTCTCTCATATTCCCACATACCTGTATAAACATTAGCGTATGCAGGAGCCACTCGTGAACCCATAGCTGTCCCATAGCATTGTATATAGTATTGTTTTTCGAACTTTAAATAATTTTTGTACAGGACAAATTCTAACATGTAAATCATCACGTCTTTGAAATGTATGGATTGTTTGTCATGGGTCAGAGCCAATCTGATGGGAGCGTCTAGGTTGTTAAGTGTATGGTGAAGTTCTTTGAGCTCCTCCTCTGTCCCTTCACACTATCAGCAAATTGTTTATAGAAAAAAATTCTGTCCCTTCCTATAGGTAACAACCAACTCTGTTCATAGTCTTGCATAAACAAATTGGCAAACTACAGAGCTATATTTGAAAATGAAGTAATTATGTGACAAAATCAGATTTAGTAGGGAGATCAGAAATTCTGTCGGTGGCGGTACCTTGTGAAACTTGATCAAAGCCTCCCTGCATACTGCTATGCCATTGTCGTGGGGAATCACTGTGTACAAGCTTGAAACATCCATAGTAACCAATATACTGTCCGGAGGAACTGTAAGTTCCTTCAATAGTGTAAGCAAGTGTGGGGTGTCTTTCACATATGAATTCATAGTTTGCACTAGGGGTTGCAGGTAGTGATCAATGTATATACTAATATCTTCATCAGTGCAATTATGTGTGGTTTCTAACAGGATATCCTCACTTGTGCCTTGGGGAAGGGAGGCTCAGCCAGGAAGACACGAGAGTCCCAGAGCAGCACCTCATACCAGTGGGCTTGAATCTGCATGGAAGGTATGGATATGTGGGAAAGCCCCCAGACACTTAACGTGAAACAAACAGAACCAGAGATGGCTCATCATGAATGAGAGCACAAACGCCCGCCTCCACCCCGTGATGTGGAAAGGGCACCAGAAGATTACCGTTGGGGCAGAGGTTTTAAGCAGGGCCAAGGCATTTGGGAGCGCAGGTGCAAAGAAGGGAGGCTCGAGCAAATCTAAGAGAAAGAGCGATCTACACCCAGGATCTGGTTACCATGGCAAAGCAGGTGGAACCGCGCTGTTGACAACCGCTGGTAGAGTTCTGTTAGGTCGGGAGGCAGACCACAGAGGGTGCAAGGGGTAGTTGGCCATAGGTCATTGGTATGATGCTCTGCGAGGAGGGACAGATAGGCACATCGGGCTGTAGCATCTCTTAACCCAGGGTAAATTGTTTTTAACACTTGCTGGCTAGTATGAGTAGGCACCTTGTGCCTGCTTTAAACACATGGACACTTTGTATAATTCACTATTGGAAACTTCACCTGATGTACTGGAAAATACTTATGATTGTTTGATGTACAGGCAACGATATGACACTCGGAGGGTTAATTTTGATAGTGGCACACACTGATGACATCATACCTCTTTGTTCTGAAATCATTTTGTTCACTTTAAAAGTAGTAACACTGTATGTTTTGTTTCACATCCTGAAGACGGCCCTAGTAAAGGAGCCTAAATGTTGAAATAAATCACTTTAATTTTTCTCACTTATAAAGTTCCTGGAGTGCATTTTTTTGGATATATGTGTGTGTGTATATATATATATATATATATATATATATAGATATATATATATATATATATATATATATATATATATATATAAAACTTGCATAAGCAAAATAGTATGTATTAAAGTTTAGTGGCCCTTTAAAGTATCATCTGCACTATATTCTAGATTCAAAAAAAGAAAAATAATAGAACCTCTTGCATGGTCTTACAAATTTAATAAACACCTTTAAAGAAATTGGTACTGTAAAAATAAAATATTTAACTTTTTTTTCTGTGAGTATAAATCTGAATAATAACCAGCCGTACTTTTTAGTTTTTAGGGTATTTTAAAATATGTCACCTCCCTGCCAGCTTGGTGTGGCTGATCAAGCTGTTCAAACAACTGGAAGACATCACAAGTTATACACTCATTATTTTAATTTGATGCTAATCATGTGTTAATGAGACTAATCCTTGCAATGATTCAGGTAATTTGCTTAATGGCTGCCCAGAGTACAGATTATAGCAATCAGTCATGACTGATAAGATGTCTGTTGTAGAGGAGGTTGTCAGGTGAGTAAGTGAGGTAGCAAGGACTAAAGGAATAGATTGCTAGATTATGCTCATTTTATCCAAGGTTACCACACATAGTTTGCTAAACTGTAAAATATTACAATCTTTCCAGTGTAAAATAAAACAGTGTAATTCTCTATTAATTTATTGCTAACATAAACACATGCCAAAACTATAATTAAGTACAAATATTCCTTGGTTTGTTACATTACCGGCATTCATTGGTGTAGTTGTCCTACACTAATTCAGGAAGGTGTGTTAGTGTGTGCATAATCAACTTTGTATCATGTGAAATACTGGGGCTGGTTGGGGTGTTGGCGTGATAGGTGCACTGGCAATGAGGTGACAGAACACAATTAGAAGCAAAGGAGCACAACAGTTGCATTTATACGCCAACCATATAGGGCACTGTTGTTCTTTCATTACTTTAATTGCAAATGCTGACATTGCGACACAATACACTTGGTTTACCTACACCACTCCTTGAAGTCAGCAAAGTCCTGCTTTATAAGACTATAATTTTAAACAAAAGCAGAAGCAGCCTGCTCACACCCCTGAACATACACCTCTTGTGCTACCAGGTGCTGTACTGGGAGACCCACGCCTGCAACAGGGGTCAGGAAATCACATTAGGAAAAATACCAGCAGCACACTGAAAATTTTGAAGAAGTACAAGGTTTATTTAAACCCAAAACATACAGAAAAAAAGACAACATTTCTGCTTAATAAAGGGCCCAGGTGGCCTGAAATCTTGCCTTTTTTTCTGTATGTTTTGCGGTTAAATCAACTTTACACTTCTTCAGCCACCCCCCTGTAGAAAAGAAGATTACAGGTGCAATGTGTGACGCGGCACAACGGCGTGCGTGCATGTGCACAGGAAGGGGGGTGAGTTTGGAAGATGCCCCCGGGGGCTTCCAGGAGGGCCCTTGGTGTTGCAGCCCTGATGGCCCCCCCCCGCAGTGGCGTAACTAGACCCCTAAGGGCCCTGGTATGAAATTTAAAACTGGGCCCCCCTACCCCCTCCCCACGCATTGGGCTGAAATACAGCATTACTGGGTTGGGAGAGCAAGTAGTACGGCGAGGATTAGTGTTGCAGGCACTCGGTCATCTCTATGAAAGAGCTGACTCTACAGAAAGAGGACTAAAAAAAGTTGGCACGCATAGCACAGCAATTTTTGACCACGCCCATTTTTGTGGCCATGCCCCCTAATTACCATGTTCATTTTACAAAATTTGTCAGGTTATGAAAGTTTGAACACATTTCTGTGTTTTTTTCAATTATTACAGACCAAACATTCTCAGTTTGGTCTGCCCTCCTCACTCCCTGCAACAGTTCAACAGCACCACTGTACAGTGTGTGGGGGTTGTATTTAAACCCAGGGCCGCCATCAGGGGGGGACAGGGGGGACAAGCGTACCGGGCCCGGGCATGAAGGGGGGCCCGGCAGCGCTGCATTTTTTGAAGATCCGGGCCCCCCTTACGAGCGCCCGAGCCGTACGTCTTGCCTCTGTGCTGCCGAATGTGGAAGTGCCGAAAAGCCGAAGCCGATGCGCCGAAAAGACCCGAAGTCACGGAAAAAGCCGAAGTCACGAAGCGCCGAAAAGACCCGAAGTCACGAAAACAGCCGAAGCCGAAGTCCTGAAGCAGCGCAAAGACCCGAAGTCACGAAAACAGCCGAAGTCCTGAAGCAGTGAAAAGACCCGAAGTCACGAAAGGAGGTGAAGTTGAAGTACTGAAGCCGTGAGTTCAATTCTACTGAACACCAGTTTGTGTATTTTTTTTTTTTTTTAATCTCCTGGCCACCAATGTATTATTTTAATATTCTATAGGCCCCTGCAACCAATCTTTTTTTTTAAAACATGTTTTTTTGGGGCCCCAATTTTTTTTTTAACTCGTAAGGGGCCCCTGACGCCAATGTTTTTTTTTTTTTTTCAAAAAAAATTTTTTTTTTTTTTTTAATATTTTTTGGGGCCCCAATTTGTTTTTAACTTGTAAGGGGGCCCCTGCCGCCAATGTTTTTTTTTTTTTTCAAAAAAATTTTTTTTTTTTTTCAAATTTTTTTTTGGGGCCCCAATTTGTTTTTAACTTATAAGGGGGCCCCTGACGCCAATGTTTTTTTTTCAAAAAATTTTTTTTTTTTTTTTTAATTTTTTTTTGGGGCCCCAATTTGTTTTTAACTTGTAAGGGGGCCCCTGCCACCAATATTTTTTTTTTTTTAATTTTTTTTTTTTTTCAAATTTTTTTTTGGGGCCCCAATTTGTTTTTAACTTATAAGGGGGCCCCTGCCGCCAATGTTTTTTTTTTTTTTTTTTTAAATTTTTTTTTTTTAAATTTTTTTTTGGGGCCCCAATTTGTTTTTAACTTGTAAGGGGGCCCCTGCCACCAGTTTTTTTTTTTTTCAAATTTTTTTTTGGGGCCCCAATTTGTTTTTAACTTATAAGGGGGCCCCTGCCACCAATGTTTGTTTATTTTTTGTTTTTTTTACATTTTTTTTGTTGGGGCCCCAAGTTTTTTTTAACTTATAAGGGGGCCCCTGCCACCAATGTTTTTTTTTAAAAAAAAAATTTTTAATTTTTTTTTTTTTGGGGCCCCAATTTTTTATAAGGGGGCCCTGACCATCAATAGCTTTTTACAACTTGTGTGGGGGGGTTACTTTTTTAGCGCTGATGTCTGTGTGGTCTTTTAACTGCGATGTGGAGTGGGCGGGAAAATGGGGTGGAGCTTGGTCGTCAGTGTGGGCGGGGCCCAGGGGGCCCCAAAAATTTTGTTGTATGGGGCCCCGTGATTTCTAATGGCGGCCCTGTTTAAACCATTACAATTTAGAAAGTGCAGTTTTGCCAACTTTACATCATTAAAAGGTATTGCAGTTTTATAGCAGCAGCCTTTAAAAAGAATGAAGAAAGCATGATGAATAAACGAGAAAGGAAAATAAATAAAAAAACAGAGGAACAAGGTGAGTGAACTAGGGGAAGAGTCTTGGTGCACCAGCACACAAAAAGAGCTTAGCACTGTTAAACCACTGGTAAGACTGTCCAATTTACATTACCAAGTTGTGGGAATTTCTATTCTTTTCATTAGCTCTCCAGGGTCAGAAGAAATAGGTTTTAAATGGAATTTGTGGGAGCACATTTAGGCTAATAAAGGATTACGATGCTACTGACCTGCCCAAACACTGTAGCGTGCACACATGGGCACAGTTCACAGTACATGCAATGGCGCCGGTGACGTCACCGCAGGGGCCTGGAACCCAGAAGATGCAGCAGGCCGGCAGGGGGCAGGTGATTTTTTTCTCCATCACGGGCTGTGCGCCAGGGCCCCTTGAGCTAGGTGGGCCCTAGGCAGGCGCCTAGTGGGTAATCCGGCTCTGGGACGGTTGAGGCAGCCCAGCCAGCGCAAAAAAAAAAGGCAGAAATAATAATTAAAAAAAAAAAAATCAGTGGCTCTGGCGGGCCCCAAGGGAGAGCTGACCCCGGTGCAACTGCACCCCCGGTAGTCACGCCACTGGAGGAATTCTAGTACAATAGTATTTGGAGATATGCAGGGTGGACACCCTAAATGTATGTTATGTAAAAGTAGAAACTAGAATACTAGACCAAGAATAGAGAGCAGCAGTGTTCTTAATAGAAAGTGTAGCATAATTTCATATACTACAATTACTGGACCTTGCTGCAAAATGTTTTTAGGTAGGGTCTCCACTTAAACTCAGATGAGAATTATATTTTGAAATTGCACATATTTTACGGTTCCACTGGGCCACTTGCAGTTGCAGGGTCTGCTCCCCCTATATTTACCCCTCTGCCAACTATCTTGAAGTTTGAAGAAAATGGGTAAAGTCTGGGCTGGATCAGGGTTGTAACAGAGATGACCATGGCACCGCCTGTGATGCAATGGCGCCAAGCATGCGCCGCAACGTCAGTGCGCCATGACGTCAGTGTGCCGGACGTCACCGCAGGTCGGTAGGGGGCAGATTATGTTTTTCTCCATCCCAGGCTCGGGTGCCCGGGCCCCTTGTGCTAGGCGGGGTGCCTAGCGGGTAATCTGGCCCTGGGACAGGGGAGGGAGGCAGGGAAAAAAAAAAAAGGCAAAAAAAAAAATTGTAAAAAAAAACCTAAAAAAAAGAACTCTGGCGGGCCCAAAGGGGGAGCAGACCACGGTGCAACTGCACCCCCTGCTCCCCCAGTAGTTACGCCACTGTTTATAAGTTTTTCTTTGTTTTATAAGAAGCCATGATAAGGACTTCAGCAGGGGAGGGGCCTGTACCCTTTTGGATAAGAGGAGGAGAATTCTGGCAGCAGTGTTTAATACAGACTGTAGAGGGGAGAGATGGGAGTTAGGGAGGCCAGTAAGTAGAAGGTTACAGTAATCTAGTCTGGATAGGATGAGAGCATGCATGTCTTGGCCATAGTAGGTGAAAGAAAGGGACGGATTTTGGCAATATTGCGTAAGAAAAAGTGACAGGTTTTGACAATGGTGTTAATATGATCAGAGAAGGAAAGAGAGGAGAAGGAGCCCATTGTAACATAGTAACATAATAACATAGTACGTAAGGTTGAAAAAAGACACATGTCCATCGAGTTCAACCTTTTTTTCTTTTTCTTTTTTTTTATTTTTATTAACTACCTATCTGCCAGTTGATCCAGAGGAAGGCAAAAAAAAAAAAAAAACCCATCTGAAGCCTCTCCAATTTGTCTCAGAGAGGGAAAAATTCCTTGTACTATGAGCTATTTCCCATAACCCTGTTTTCCCACACTTGCTAAAAAGCTATCCAACCCCTTCTTAAAGCTATCTAATGCATCAGCCTGTACAACCGATTCAGGGAGAGAATTCCACATCTTCACAGCTCTCACTGTAAAAAAACTCCTTCCAAATATTTAGGCGGAACCTCTTTTCTTCTAATCGGAATGGGTGACCTCGTGTCAGCTGGAAAGACCTACTGGTAGATAGAGAGATTATTATATGATCCCCTTATATATTTATACATAGTTATCCTGTTTGAGTGATGGAGACCAAAACTGTACGGCATATTCTAGATGGGGCCTTACAAGTGCTCTATACAGTGGAAGAATGACCCCCTCCTCCCTTGACTCTATGCCCCTTTTAATACAGCTCAAGACATTATTTGCCCTTGATGCTGCCAACTGGCATTGCTTGCTACAGCAAAGTTTATCATCTACAAGGACTCCAAGGTCCTTTTCCATAATGGATTTGCCTAATGCAGTGCCATTTAGTGGCTTGGATATTTTTACATCCCAGATGCATGACCTTACATTTATCAACATTGAATCTCATTTGCCACTTAGATGCCCAGATTGCCAGTTTGTCAAGATCATGTTGCAAGGATGCAAAATCCTGGATGGAATTAATTGGGCTGGATAATTTTGTGTCATCTGCAAACACTGAAACATTACTTACAACACCCTCCCTTAAGTCATTAATGAACAAGTTAAATAAAAGTGGACCCAATACTGAGCCCTGGGGGACCCCACTAAGAACCTTAAACCAAGTAGAGAATTTCCCATTAACAACCACCCTCTGTACCCGATCCTATAACCAGTTTCCTATCCACGTGCAAACGACTTCATTAAGCCCAACAGACCTTAGTTTAAAAAGCAGTCGTTTGTGGTGCACAGTATCAAACGCTTTGGCAAAATCCAAATAGATCACATCTACTGCCCCCCCCACTGTCCAGAATCTTACTTATCACATCATAAAATTTGTCTGACATGACCTATCCTTCATAAAGCCATTCTGATTGTTGCTCATAATGCCATTCATTAGGACAAGATTTTGAATGTGATCCCTTAACAAGCCTTCGAATAATTTGCCCACCACAGACGTCAAGCTTACTGGCCTATAAATGCCAGGCTGAGATCGTGATCCCTTTTTAAATATTGGAATAACATCAGTTTTTCTTCTATCCATAGGCACCATACCAGATGACAGTGAATCTGAGAAAATCAGAAATAAGGGCTGGTCTAAAACTGAACTAAGCTCTCTTAGAACCCGGGGGTGTATGCCATCAGGCCCTGGAGCCTTGTTTACATTAATTTGTATTAAAGCTTTTTGAATCATATCCTGAGTCAGCCACTGACTAGATTGAGCTGAACCATTCGTGCAGTTATAAAGTGAGCCTGTGAACCCAGACTCCTCTATTGTACACACTGAAGAAAAGAACTGATTTAACACATTTGCCTTTTCTGTATCTGTTACAACCATACTGGTACCATTATTTAATGGAGCAACACTCTCAACCTGCATCTTTTTACTATTAATATATTTAAAAAACTTTTTAGGGTTAGTTTTCACCTCCACCGCAATTAACTCATTTCTTTTCTTAGCCTTCCAAATTGCTGATTTACAACATTTATGACAGTTTTTTATATTCATTAAATGCAGCTTCTGTCCCTACAGATTTGTAGTTTTTAAATGCCTTTCTCTTCTTTCCCATTAACTTCTTTACTTCTGTATTATGCCACACAGGATGATTCTTAGAGCTTCTACGTTTAGTCCTTAAGGGAATAAATTGAGAATAATATCATTTTAAAGGACAACAATTTCTGTCCTATGTTTTTAGCTGAAAACTTATTGCTCCAATCAATGCTCTGTAGGGCAGCCCTCAAGGCACTAAAATTAGCTTTTCCAAAATGCATGGTTTTTGTTGCCCCAGTATACTTTTGTTTTTTGCACCAGACATTAAAAGATATAACATTATGGTCACTATTACCCAGGGGTTCAATGACTTGCACATTTGCTATACGTTTTGGGTCATTTGAGATCACTAAATCAAGAATAGCAATTTTTCTGGTAAGCTCCTCAACAACCTGTGTTAAAAAATTGTTGTGCAATAAGTTTATAAACTTGTTCCCATTAACTGATCTAGCTGTACTGTTGTTCCAGTCAATATCTGGGTAATTAAAATCCCCCATTATCATTACTTTACCTAAACTAGCAGCCTTTTCTATTTGCATTAGGAGCTTTGTCTCTTCCTCCTCACTTACATTAGGGGGTCTATAGCATACTCCTACAATTAATTTGCTGGATTCTTTACAATCGGTGAAGAACTCCACCCATACGACTTCTACCCCCTCATTTTTTAACATAACCTCCTCCTTTATATGAGCTTTTAAATCCTGCCTAACATACAGACATACCCCTCCTCCTTTTCTATTGCCTCTGTCCCTCCGAAACAAAGTATAGCCACTGATATTTACTGCCCAGTCATGCGACTCATTCAGCCATGTTTCGGCCACACCAATCACATCATATTTTCCTTCCAACACCAGCAGCTCCAGCTCTCCCATTTTACCAGTCAGACTTCTTGCATTTGTAAACATACATTTAATACTGGTACCATATTGAACATATGACATGTGGTCCTCCCTATCCTTAACAGTACAGTTAAGGTTTCAACCAGAGCACACAAAGCCTGTTCAGAATTTACCTGATTAACCCCTCCCCCTTAATTAGAAAAAAAAGGGAAAGGAGAAAAATATAATGCTATTTGCTACCAGCAGTAAAACAACCCCTTAACTTTTTTTAAAAAATGTTCCTTTTAGACCTCTAAAGCTAAAACACAAAAAGAAAATAAATGCACTTAATGTATCAACTAGTTTACCCCAAACAGAGAAAAGAAAAAGCTGTTTGTCTCAGTCAGATAACTCACAGAACACACAGCAGTCAGTTATTTGCACTTACTCCCTCCTTGCACCCAGCACTCCCAGCATGCACAGCAAACACCAACGCCTTAAGGTTTTTACCGCTGCTTAACACTTAATTCACATGCAACACTTAGATCACATGCAACACTCGCTTAGCAGCTCCCACACTCGCTTTGCCTTCATAAGTTTAAGGTTTCATTGTTGACTGTTAAAAGTTTGTATAAAGGGACTAATAAAATAATATACAATCATAATGCCCTTCCCCAAGTTCCCTAATACCACAATACTGACCTAAGACAGATGAGTGAAAGATGAATTTAATTGTGGCCCTATAAAGTCATATCAAACTGTGCTTACATAATGCCAAAGCCCTGCTGCCAGAAGCTAAAGTGTTAACATCAGTTAGGGACACGAGATAGAATTGTAGCTACAGAACTGCATGTACACACCCTGGCTATATTTTAGTAGCATTAGAACACAAGGCTTGCAAACTGTTGGGCACAGGAAACTGTTTTCTTGTGCAACATGTTTTCCCATAATGCTTGCACCTGCTCAGATGCAAGGAGTGTCTTGTCCATGTATGGCAATTCCGTGTACTTTTCCTTATAATGAATGCTCCGTG
Organism: Xenopus petersii; assembly: GCA_038501925.1. Classification (NCBI taxonomy): domain Eukaryota; kingdom Metazoa; phylum Chordata; class Amphibia; order Anura; family Pipidae; genus Xenopus; species Xenopus petersii. The sequence goes on from CM076672.1 coordinate 106,480,008, forward strand.
AAATGTATATAAACTTGGTCAAATAGGCGTGGCATTTGAAACTCTCCGTTTCATACTTGCTAAGTGTGACATTGTGACATGCTTTCCAAGATTCCATTGTTTTGTCTAATAAATAAATCAGTTATTCTGAAGAACCTTTCTTTTCTTGGAGTCTTGCAAAATAATAAGGTTCAGGTAAGCAAATTACCAACATGCCCCAATTCTGGAAATAGCTCAAATCTGAAAATACAACATCTAAAACCGGTCATGGTCAATGGCAGAAGTCCCTTGAACTACTTGCGATAGCTTTCATGATGTTTGAGTTTTTTTCAGTGGGTTTCTCTCAAAAATTCAACCAATTCAAGTTTTTCCATGGAAAACTATTAATTTGAGTTTTCGTGTTGTTAACCTTGAACCTTAAGTTTTTTCTTAAATTAGAAACCATTCAAGTTGTGAGCTCATTCAAGGTCTAAAAAAGCTCACATAACCACCTGAATTTTATAGACATAGCAGTCATACTGTATACAGCTGGCCAATAACTAGAAAATAAATACACTAAAATTGTAAACTAGCTGTATTAAAAGTATATACTGTACTTATCATTTGCATTTACCCTAATATACTGAGTGGCACAACACATTTCAGAAAGTACATTGTTTAAAGAACTCTACAAAGGTACATTGCAGTTATTAACAATGCTCGAAAATATCCAATCTTAATAAATATTAATTTCTGACTTTCTGACTACAGCACAATTTTATGTTACTCAAAAAGAGTCATCAGTAGTTTGAATGCTTTATTAATGTTTTTCAATATATAAATGTCAGCATTGTAAATGCCATTCTTACCAGTAACATGTTGGCATCAAAAGTAGATTTATTTAAAAGCGGCATTCTACGTTGTAGCATGAATAACAGATGTTTTTGCTTTTAAATTCATTCTGGCACCAGTATGTGCATTTTTATTTACTTAATGGTATTATTCTTAAATTTAGTGCAAAATATGTTCAATCTCTGTCATAAAATTACTGTTTCATTTTAAAGCATAAGGCTTTACACGGTTGACCATGTCCTAGATTCCCAAATTAATGATCCGATCTAAGCAGATATCTTTTCCTGTTGGTATTTTTTAGTTTTTATCTAAAAATATGAGAATAACTTTGAATTTATTTAAAAGATGCAAATATCCTACTGTAATATGCACAATTTTCATACTAATTAAAATTATTTCAGACACTTTGTACAATCAGTATTACTCTGCTTTAGCAAGTAGAATAAAATGCTAAAAATATAGATTAGTTATGATATATCAAAGAAGTGCTATGAGCAAAGCTTTATACATTGGACTAAATCACCATGTTCTTTTTATCCAAAATGCTATTGGGGTTACGTAATAAAAGTCAGTAAGTTTGCCCAGGAGCAGCAACCAATCAGCAAATAGCATTTGCTGGTCACTTGTTGAAAAGCAAACATCTTATTGGTTGCTATTGGTTACTGCTCCTCTGCAAATGTAGTGCCTTGTATTACATATGGAGGCAAATTTTGAAATAAAACTCACGTCAAAATTTATCAATTTGGCAAAAAGGAATTATTTTACCTAGTCAGTTTGTGCAATTTTTTTTGTGCTTTGTGTTCATACATTAGCCCTTATATGTCTTTCTATTTATGATTTGTATACTGCCTACTTCCCATTCTACATTAACTTGTAGAATCTTGTAATGATTTTCTAACATATGCAATTCAACTTAAAGCATACCCTCTTACAGGTACCCAATCAAGGATTACAGTTTTTGCCAGCATATTCAATGCTTTAGTTTTCCCATATGGTAATATAAATTTATTAGAGCATAGTCCAAACTCCTTTTTTGTATATTTAAACATTTAAATATTGATAGCTAATCATCCATCTGTATGCCATAATCATTTCCATTAAGCCTTATGGCCTTTGTCAGATCTTCAAACATTTTACTCAATGATTCATTTACATAGGACATGTATTTGGTATTTAATACTGCATATACCAGGTCTGGGTGCCTCTGCTTAAGGTCACCCAGACCTGCTGTATTACCCTTAGCTCAGGCTGTATTTTGAAATTGCACCTCAAGCACCTTTGCAAACTTGTCATAATTTGCCACTTCTGCTCCTGGATATGATAAATACCTGTTGAATTTTATGTGAAACCATAGGAAGATGCCGGTTTGGTTTCGTATATGCTCTGCAATTTTTACACATTAGCTGTTAAATAAAGTAGGCAATCAATTTTTTTTGATACAGCATAGACAAAAGGCCAAATAAACAGATATAAAAGCCATGCAAATACAATTTAGCAGCAGCACTAGTTGAATAGACTGCTAATATTATTGCAGGTGTCTTTAGAGAGTTCTTTTAGAGGCAACAGGACTTGAGTTGACTAGTCAATGTATTGTTGACTGTAGTGATGATGAGATGCAAATCTGCCAAACCATTCACTTTGTGTCATAGTTCACTGAATTGTATTGGAGTTAATATGAAGGTGCAATTACATGAATTACGTGAATTACTCATTTACACTAGGCTGAAAGTGCTTTTTCAATAGAAAGGCTCCCATGTTGTCAGTTTCTTAAAAACATAGCTGTGATTTTTCACATTACCCTGATCTCCTGTGTCTGTGTTGCCACATCCGTGGGAGGTAGCGGTGCTGCTGCTGCTACCAGTAGTGCTGCTGCCTCCTCTGGGGTGCTGTTGCTGCCTCCTCTGGTGCTGCAGCATCATATGCTTGCTCTGGCTAATCAATTCCTCCTCCTGAAATGCCCCAAAAAATATTAGCACGAAGGCTGCTTGAAACAGAGTCTCCTATGCCGATGCATACATTTCTGCCATGTTATTTTGGAGCCCCTTCAACATTATCAAGGCCTTCGCCGATCATTTGTAACTGCCCTCCTGTTCTGTATACCCTCTGGGGAAAAAGTCTTTCCTGACCACTAAGCTAACTGGCCCCATTCCTCCCAAACCTTACGATAGACTGGCTACTTTGTTTCAAATATGACACTGATGACCTCACCAACCCTTCATGTCGCAATCCGCCATAGACCATCTTGCATGGGGATTCCTGCCTGGTCTGCCCCTGGAGCTATCTACCAAAAGTTCTCCCACTGAAAGCTCGACAGTTTATCAACGATAACATTTACTTTAACTGGAATTTACACCACCTTGCAACTCAAGTTTATCTGCAGATATTGCAACACCAAGGCTCTCAATAGTCTCACCACCTCGGGGGAGGTGGCCGACACTCCCATGTTATTAGACCAGAATACCACTTGCTTGTTAGCCAGCAGTGAATCCCAAAAAAAAAAGCTACCAAGATTGGGAACAACTCCAGCAATCTTCCAGCACACGTTATATGTATTTTTCATCTGGGGGGTGCACGCAAAAGATGTGTTCACCTTCACATACCTTATTAGCTCACTAGACATTAAGCCCGTTAAATTAACGGGTGCTAGAGGTCCGTGGGGCACATGCGCAGTAGCGCAATCCCACGGACACAGGGACTGGACGCAGAGACACTTCAACTTTATTATATAGGATACAAAATACAGCATTTCTAGCCTTATTCTATTTTAGACATTACTTCCCCTTTAATTCCAGTCACTGAATGGCTGCCTTCTGGCTGAAACACACCAAGGGAGAATTTGCCTCACAAAGTGTTTGCCCTGAGGTGTATCCAACCAGTGTGACTGTGGCATGTGCTGGGCAAAACAAATCACCTAACCAAATTGCATTTGCCTCAGCTGTGGAGGGGCTGTGTATACCAGTCAGACTCTACCAAACATCCCAGTCACAAGGGGGAAACCAGAGATACATAAGGAAGTGGCAGGAATGAAAAAGATCCAAACTGCCACTTCTGTGCCGTGTGTGTCAGTCTGGCACAGCTACAACACTGCTGCCAATGTAGCCATGGAGTTGGGCCAGTAGAAGTGCAGTAGAACTGTATAACTCCATCTGCGCATCCCTCCTACTGAATCAAGGGATTTCCAACATGGAAGCAAATGAGCATTTCCGGTTAGTGTACCTGGTCCAGCTCGAATAAGCACCGTGCAGCTGTTCTGTTCCCACTCACCTGGTATCCTAACTGGTTACAGGGGAAGGCGAGGACCTGCAGCCCGCGGGAGCCATGCGTGCTCTGCAGCTTGCTCATCTTGGTATAATCCCGGATAGTTGTGCCTCAGAGCGATGCCACATTCTCAATGAGAAGCACTCGGCCCGGTACTGGGACAGAGCCGCGCTCTTCCCATTGGCGAGGAGCCGAGCAGATTAAATTAACCGGCGCTAGAGGTCCGTGGGGCACATGCACAGTAGCGCAATCCCACGGACACAGGGACTGGATGCAGAGACACTTCAACTTTATTATATAGGATAGTCAAAAGATAGCAACACTGCCATCAAATCAAATATCAGAATTTTAAAAATTTTATGCATATAGTTTTACATATTGTAAGATTTATGCATACATTTTCATAATTTTAATAGTTCATGCAAGCCATATATACATCATAATTAGATCAACTATGTTAGTTCATATTCTTTATACAGTAAACAGTTGGATCTCCTCCTCTGTAGTCCCCCTCCCCCCCCCCCGGAACATGACCTTCCCATTAAAGTCTCTTAGGAACCTCGTCCAAACTTCAAGCTCACGTGGTGAGGTGATTTCGCCCCGGACATGACCAAACCCAGGCGCGACAAAATACCCTTTGCCTGGAGGCAAAGTTTAGTTTGCCCAGCAGTGACTGTAGCTCTCTCAGTGTGTTCTTCTGTTGCCCTCTGAGTGCTTCAACTATCTGGGTCAAATCTTGTCCACTGGTTACCGGGTTAACCAAATAAATCTCCAAACCCAGGAAGGTGAGACGAGTTGTCGGACCCACCGTCTTATCCGGGCCAATGGTAAGCTGAATTCACTTGCTACTGTACTACCTGCAAGGGCGCTGGACCCATGCACAAAAAGTCATCCAGTGCAGCAACAAGGCTGAACCTGTCCTTCGTCTCACTACCCATTCCACAAAACAACTGAATCGCTCGAAGTAGGCACAGGAGATCGAACAGCCCTTGGGCAGGCAGAGATCAACATATATTTGACCCTCAAATGCACACCCTAGGAGGTGATGGCATTCCGGGTGTATAGAAGAAATTACCAAACATGCGAAGGCAAGTGCAGTGGGGCGAACCCCTGCGTGTTTAATTCACGTCAGTGGGGGCGGACCCCTTTGTCAGACATGCAAGACAGCATGCACATACATGTTTAAATAGCCATAACAATTACTCAATTACGATAAATCCAAAGTGAACACTATTACACCTCAATTTTTTCTTTCTATTTTTCTCCTTTTTTGTGGTCCATGTGAGGATTCAGTCCAAATGACAAACATAATAACCAATGTCCTGTGATTAGTTCAATTGTAAAATGTCCAGTTTTTTGTGCTAATCCAACGATATATTTATCAAATAATAATTAGTACCTAAAACCAGTAAACTAGACCTTTTTTGTGGTCCTCACATGGACCACAAAAAATGAGACAAATAGAAGGGGCTGCTGTGTCTCCGACTGCTTCTGTTGGTGTCTCTAGATCTCGATCTGTGGTCCCTTCCTCTGCCTTCGTCTCTTGTCCTGCTCCTGGAGGACCTTGAAACTGCTCTCCCATAACTGGTCTCCTCTTGCCGTCCCACTCTCCTCCGAGACTGTCTCCCCCTATAACCCCGGTGGACTCCCAAGCCCCTGGGTTGCCCATCATCCTGCTGTCTCTTACACAGGAGTTTCTTCCTCTATGCTGCCTGCCCCTCCCCTCCCAACCAATCACCTTCTGCACTTCATTTCCCACAACCCCAAATGCACTTAACCATTACAGGCTCCCTTCCTAGCCCCTGCAATGGCCCCTTCTTCTCCACTTCCTTACGGTTTCCCGGGTAACACCCTTACTCTACATCAGCACTCACCAGGATATCCTCGCCCCATCAGAAGCTTTAAAAGACATCCCTAACTCTCTATGGTGTCTTTGTTACAAGCTTTAAGACAATCATTGCAGAAGGGATGGGAATGGGAAAATGGATATGATATGGAGTATGTCTAGAAAAGGAAAATCAAGGTAAGTATGATGCAATTTTCCCTTGCAGACTCCTGGATAATACTGCAATACTTTGCTAACTTCACAACTGTAAACCATTTGTTATCATACTATCAGCAGGAGACTTCTTATAGTATTAACCATAAATCTCAAATCCAACGTAATAGAAGAATGCAATGAACATTAAAGAAAGAAAACCCTTCTAAGGCCATGACCTACACAAAGCAACTCACACTGAGAGTGACCCCAATCAGACCATCCTTATGGTGAGTGGTGAAAGTGCCTGACAAATCACGGGAATCAACTCCCAGAATTGAACCATAGCAGAGAGCTAGGTCCCTATACATATTCTCATCTATGAAAATCTGCCCTAGTCCCCCAAATAACTAGAATTTCTGTGCCAGGAATACCACCATAAACTGATCTGATAACTAGTGATGAGCATATCTGTTCCATTTCGATTTGCCAAAAAATCCACCAAACTCTGAATTTTTTTTTCGTCATAGCTAATTTTTCCACCGTGAATTTTTGCAGCAGTTGTGCAAAAACATTTGCAGTCGTCGAACTGCGGACATTTGCTGCAAATTCAAGACTGCCGAATAAATTCGCCCATCACTACTGATAACATAGGTGAGCAGCAAAACAGTGCAACAGAAAACTTGCATCATGGAGAAAAGCTGTAGGCAGAAAACCCTAGGGGTCATATTCACTAAAGTAGATTTTAAGAGATGTATTAAGCGTAAAAACCACAAAAAAACTTCTCCATATAAAAGCAGTCTAGATACCAAAGGGTGCTGATCCTATTGAATGTTTTTGTTTAGCCATTCAAACTTTTAGAACTTTTTGGATTTTTTTTTCTGCACTTTTTTCAGTTTCTTCCTTTTATATCCAGATCTTTTAATAACTTTTATGGCATTCGTGATTTTAGAGAAATGCAATAAAATTTGCAAAGTTCAAAACTTTGTGAATAAAAATTTGCATCTCTCAATGTAATATTCTTCGTTAGGCTTGTATTGCATTGTAAATCTTAATTGCGCATTGCAAACCTTTAACACCTGCTCTGAAGTTTCGTTAAATATTTTTTTTGCAAAAAATGGTTTGCGATTTGGAAATTTTATTACATAGATTGCAAACTATGAAATTCCCAATCACTATGCAAAGTTTTTGTAAAGGCAGAATTTAAAGATTTTAAAAATGGGCCCGAAGTCTTTATTTTTATCATGAGACTGTAAGCATGCTGGTTTACAAAGAAAATACTTTTCATGTTACCCTGACTTGCATAAATAGATCTCTCAAGCAGAAAATGATATATTTACATAATTTTCAGTTACAGTAAAAACATTTATTGTATTAATTGCAGACACACACTGAAGAGTTAGGATTGTTGTCCTTCATGTAAACCAGAAGGTGGAATAAACCCCATGAGTACTGATTTTTTTTTTTGCAATTATAAAAGCTGCCTTGCACCAATCAAAGAAAGGTATTAGTGAAATGAATGGGAGCAATTAAACCTAATTTAGTGATGCAAATTGGTCTAATTAAGAGAAAACCTGTGCTTTAACTTCAGGGGAAAATACAGTTTCTGGTGTAGCATTAAAAGATTTTAAAGTTTGGCATTTAATACTTATTCTAGTTTTACTTATATACTGTATCTATATCTACAGCAGTGATCCTCAACCAGTAGCTCATTAGCAACATGTTGCTCTCCAACCCCTTGGATGTTGCTCCCAGTGGCCTCAAAGTGGGTGCTTATTTTTGAATTCCAGGCAAGTTTTGGCTGCATAAAAACCAGGTGTTCAGCACACCACTAAATAAATGATAATACATATTCAACCCAGGTGCTACCATCAAGATTTGGCGACTAAAGTCAACTTTCTTTTTTCCTGAAGACGGCTCGAGTGTTAGAACCGAAACGTTGAAATAAAATATTTTTTGTTTTATTTCACTGGATAAGTCCTTGGAGTGCGGTTTGTGAGATGTGAATATATATATATATATATATGTTTGTTGAGATAGTTTATTATTTTATTATTTTATTATTTTATACTGTAGGTCTAACCTTTAAATATTTGGACTTATAACATTCTTCAGGTATGCTTATTCCAATGTACGTTTATAATACAGCCTCTCATGTTATCTTTATCTCAGGCTTTATTTAAAAACGTAAGAATGACGTGAAGTCCAACAGTGATCCCCCTTAGCCTTAATTACCATAAACTTTGAAAGAGGAGTCAGATTAAATCCCTTCAGCACTGCTACATTCAACCCTTTTCCTTTTTTGGCCCATTGAAGGAATGGTGGTGGAGAAAACACGTACCAGCTTAACTTCATCAATTCCATCCTAGTGACTTCATTCTATTCTGAGTTGGGTCCTTATGACATCACATTGCTTTAGGATTACTACATCACACTACAGTGTCTCTCCTTAGAAGGGAAAAAGATGGCTAGCTAGAAAAAAGTAGTCTGATACTTTTTGTGTTCGGTCTTGCAGTAGCTAAAATAGTACTTCTTTAACCCTTATAATTGGGTTCCTTGTCTGTGACTTCCACTAAGGTTTCTAAGGTGTCTACGTTAGGATTATCTGCCTTTACAGATGCTTTTGCCTGCCTTATATACAATGCTGGGATTAGGATGTCAGTAGTAGCAGTAGGAGAAGTTGTATTAATGAATAAACAATACATTGAGAGAAATGGTAGCCAAGTATATACAGTACCTTACAGAGTTATAAGCTATTGGTCTTATACCGCCTTGCGGTAATGTAGAATTAATGCTTGTGATATGTCTATAAGTGCATGCAAAAATACTTTGATGAATCGTTCCTTAAATACCGTTCCTTAAATAATGCACAAAACTGTGCAATAAAGACTAACAACCTTTTGTGAATCAGCCCCTTTGTGCATTAAGATACTTAAAATGCTCACCTCTTTAAGCAAAACAGGGATTATTTGACCATGCATTGCAAATCCATATTTTATTTTTCTGCTATGAATATTATTTGAAGCATTTTGTTGTCTAATCCAGGTTCATAAATAAGTATTTTAAATTGTATCTCTATTTTTCCCTCTCACTGTCTCTGAATTTTGAGTCTTTGGTGTACCTTTTTCCATAAAGTTCTTTTAATCTAACCAAGAATAATGGCACATCAGTCAGTAATAGCGGTATTAAATTGACTAATGATGTTAATAATACACATTTTATGATACAATCAAATATTCAAATCCATTAATTAACATCAATCAATTAATAAAGTTAAGAAACATTTCCCCTTAATTATGCACACTGTAGGTTCATTTTATAGACTACACTGTGCTGCTTGCTACATTTATACATAAACTTTAATACAGGGGCACCAAAATTAAAATGTCAATGCAAATACAAATATCTAAATATGTAAATATTAATGTGCACTACATTAATACAATTTATATATACTACAAATGTATGTGTGTGTGTCTCTGATCAATCCTTGCAAAAATATATTAAATAGTACAAAAGTTACATCATCTTTGCACACATTGAGGGGCAGATTTATCAAAGGTCGAAGTGAATTTTCGAATTCAAAAAATTTGAATTTCGAGCTATTTTTTGTGTACTTCGAACAGGGAATAGTCCAAATTCGATTAGAATTTGAAAGAATTTCCAAAATATGAATATCGAAATTTATCATGTACTGTCTCTTTAAAAATGTGACTTCTACCATTCGCCATCTAAAACCTGCCAAATTGCTGTTTTTGCATATGGGGGAACCTATTTGGAGTCAATTGGTGGACTTTGAAAAATCAAAGTTTTTTTGGGGGAAAAACTTTGATTTGAATTTAATCGTGCTATTACTTCGATTCGGCTGAATACGGACCTATTCGATCAAAAACGGACCTATTCGGCCAAAAAAAAACTTTGACTTAATTTCAGTTGGTCTTTTTGAATTCAAATTTTAAAGTTTTTCAAATTTGAAATTCGACCCTTGTTAAATATGATCCTAACAGAAACTTTTTGAACTCAAATGGGCCATTTATCAAGCCATGTAAAAAATGGTTCCAACATCAATATTGCAAATTTATTTACACACACAAATATTATTTTTTCTAATTGATCTCAACATATTCTTTCATTTGACATCCATGTATCCCAGACGTGTTTATAAAGGGAGTGAATTTTTTAATCCACCAGATTTCTCTTTGTTTAAGCCTCAATTATCGAACCCCCCTCTCTTTAATGGAGGTAGCATCTCTTAAATCGCCATATGGTCTTGTTCCTTGAATTGTTAAGACAATGGTAATGCCATATTACCCAACATTACTGCATACCTATGTTGTGATGTATGAGATTTACGTTTTTGGATTGTCTCCCCCACTTACTGTATATTTTCTAACAAGGTACAGTATATGACTGCATATACAATGATTTCCAAGAGACAAGGGAAACATTCCCTTAGTTCAATTTCTTTTCCTGTACTGGGATGTTGAAAGACTTTCCCTTTAATGACATATTTACACTTTTTAGAGTCTAGGCTAGGACACATTTCATTATTCTCATTCCAGAAAAAGGTATGTTGTACCAGTAGTTCTCTACCGGATTACGAGCATAACTAATTTTGAGCGAATGGTTTTACCCCTCCTGTAAGATACCAGGGGCAGGGAAATGAACTCCTCCACATTAGGATATGCCCTACACAGAATGTAGTTTGTAATTCATCATGTTGGTTTACAAAGGCCTCCCAAATATGTGCTGTAATTGTTTTTTTTTTTTTTTTGGTAGCCCCTATGTGGACTGGCAGCATACACAAGGTTCTGTTTGGCAGAAATGTATTTTTATGCAACTAAAACTTTCCTCCAAGCCTGGCATTCATAAATAAGCACCTGCTTTAAGGCCACTGGGAGCACCATCCAATAGGTTGGCGAGCAACATGTTGTTCAGGAGCCACTGGTTGGGGAACCATACCAACCTATTTTGTAGCTCTATGTGGACTGGCCTACAGGAGGTTATGTTTGGCAGAACACATGGTTTTATACAAGCTTGTCCCCAAGCCTGGAATTCATAAATAAGCACCTTCTTGAGGCCATGAGAAGCAACATTCAATAGGTTGGTGAGCAACATGTTGTTCACAAGCCACTGGTTGGGGATCACTGCCCTAAAGGAACAATAGCAGCCAACTGGACACCCAATCCCAACATATTGTTTTACCTGATTTATACCATTTTTGTGAATGTAATATAACTAATAATTTCTGTTTGTAAATATCACTTATTTGGTTATACAGGAGTCATTCTAGTTGAAGGGGCCCCCTTATGACTTATGGGTTTTGTTTTTATGAGTTAGAGTACTTTATAGACCAAGTTAATATAAATAAATGTGATTGATTTAATACTTTACATAGCTGCATATAAATTATTTTTCCCTACATATCTTAGACCCACTGGAATTAGTCTTACATTTGTGTGAAGTGATAAAATTATAAAACTGCTTATTGATTTGTACCTTTAACTCCCACTGCCCTTATTCTGCCCACTCCTTACATATGATTGGAGTATTGGAGTAGCCCGTATAATTGACCTGGGTTAAATAAGCAATTCAAAAACATTCCTTGGGCGCCAGTACCCCTTGTCTGGCTCTTAATAGAAGTACTATTGAGGTAAATAGCCCCTGTCTCAGACCTACAGTAAATGCTGTGTTCTCCAGAGAAAACACAATATAATAATATTGAATAAAGAATATTCATGATGCCACAAAAGTTTTTGTATAAGACTGATCACATTTGGGTTTTTGTCATGCAATTGTTGAATCAAAGCCAAACAAATTGATAACAAGCTGTTCATGTGTCCCCCATTAGTTTAGCCATAAGTTGTATGTAAACAACTTGACTAAAAACCTTTATCTACTTCTATTAAAAAGCTGATGCCTGGCAGTGCTTTATAATGTGAACTCTAATTAGGGTAAGGTACTGCAACATCCTACTGATGATTTCATTTGTGTGAGCATGTTTATAATATATATGTATATACGTAATTCCATATTGGTAGCAAAACTATGCTATAGGGTTTATTTAATGTTTACATGTTTTAGTAGACTTAATTAACAGCTATCCAAATCACAGAAAAACCCTCAAAAACCCCAGGTCCAAGCATTGGATAATAGATCCCATACTTGGAATTGCATAGTGGTTTCGTTATTATCAGCAATTTTAAACGACACAGCATTAGGGATGTAGCGAACGTCGGGAAAAAAGTTCGCGAACATATTCGCGAACTTGCGTCAAAAATGCGAACGGTTCGCGAACGTCGCGAACCCCATAGACTTCAATGGGAAGATGAATTTTAAAAGCTAGAAAAGACATTTCTGGCCAGAAAAATGATTTTAAAGTTGTTTAAAGGGTGCAACGACCTGGACAGTGCCATGCCAGAGGGGGATCAAGGGCAAAAATGTTTCTAAAAAATCCATTGTTGACACAGCGCTGCGTTTTGTGCTGTAAAGGGCAGAAATCACACTACATTTCTAAACCTGTGTAATAAAATGCTTTAAAACGTCCGGCGTCTACATGCCAATCAAGTCGTGTAAAGGTTACAGCCTGTTCACTAGGGATGTAGCGAACGTCGGAAAAAAAGTTCGCGAACATATTCGCGAACTTGCGCAAAAATGCGAGCGGTTCGCGAACGGTTCGTGAACCCCATAGACTTCAATGGGAAGGCGAACTTTAACATCTAAAAAAGACATTTCTGGCCAGAAAAATGATTTTAAAGTTGTTTAAAGGGTGCAACGACCTGGACAGTGGCATGCCAGAGGGGGATCAAGGGCAAAAATGTATCTGAAAAATCTGCCTGTGTGTGCTTGGAAGAGATAGTGTAGGGGGAGAGCTGTTAGTGATTTCAGGGACAGATGATAGTAAGTTTGCTGGCTAGTAATCTGCTTGATACTGCTCTGTATTGGAGGGACAGAAGTCTGCAGGGATTTGAGGGACATTTTAGCTTAGGTAGCTTTGCTGGCTAGTAATCTACTGTTCTCTTTAAACAACTGCCATACGTTGACCTTGTAGGCATTGTTTGCCCAGTTTTTTTGGACGCAGCCACTGAAGCACAGTTGCCAGAAAAAATATGCCATATAAATGCTGAAAATAGTCATTTTTCGCCATACGTTGACCTTGTAGACATTGTTTGCCCAGTTTTTTTGGTTGCAGCCACTGAAGCACAGTTGCCAGAAAAAATATGCCATATAAATGCTGAAAATAGTCATTTTTTGCCATACGTTGACCTTGTAGGCATTGTTTGCCCAGTTTTTTTGGTCGCAGCCACCGAAGCACAGTTGCCAGAAAAAATATGCCATATAAATGCTGAAAATAGTCATTTTTTGCCATATACGTTGAGTCAACGTATGGCAAAAAATGACTATTTTCAGCATTTATATGGCATATTTTTTCTGGCCTCTGTGCTTCAGTGGCTGCGGCCAAAAAAACTGGGCAAACAATGCCTACAAGGTCAACGACGTTTGTAACGGTGGCGGAGGGAGGAGGACGCTAAAGGACAGCTGTGTGTGGAGTCATGAGGCTTGAAGAGAAGGACAGCTGCATAGAAGTCAGAACAAGTCTTCCGGCGTGCAGTAACCCTCCGAGATCCACCCCTCATTCATTTTAATAAAGGTCAGGTAATCCACACTTTTGTGACCTAGGCGAGTTCTCTTCTCAGTTACAATCCCTCCTGCTGCACTGAAGGTCCTTTCTGAGAGGACACTTGAGGCGGGGCAAGACAAGAGGTTCATGGCAAATTGTGACAGCTCTGGCCACAGATCAAGCCTGCGCACCCAGTAGTCCAGGGGTTCATCGCTCCTCAGAGTGTCGATATCTGCAGTTAATGCCAGGCAGTCCGCTACCTGCCGGTCGAGGCGTTCTTTGAGGGTGGATCCCGAACGGTTCTGCCGCTGCCTTGGACTGAAAAACATTTGCATGTCTGATGTTACAGAGTGGCCAAAGTGCTTTGTCCTTGCAGGTGCGCTCGTGGCAGGATTACTGGCACCTCTGCCCCTGGAATGTTGATGAGTTCCTGAAGTGACATCACCCTTAAAAGCATTGTACAACATGTTTTGCAGGCTGGTTTCTAAATGCAGCATCCTTTCAGACTTGTGGTATGTTGGTAACATTTCTGCCACTTTATGCTTGTACCGAGGGTCTAGTAGAGTCGCGACCCAGTACAGGTCCTTCTCCTTAAGCCTCTTGATACGGGGGTCCTTCAACAGGCATGACAGCATGAAAGACCCCATTCTCACAAGGTTGGATGCAGAGGTATCCATCTCCGCTTCCTCGTTATCAAGGACTGCATCATCCACGGTCTCCTCCCCCCAGCCACGTACAAGACCAGGGGTCCCCAAAAGGTCACCACTAGCCCCCTGGGAAGCCTGCTCCTGTTGGTCCTCCTCCTCCACAAAGCCACCTTCCTCCTCTGACTCCACTTCTGACACCTCTCCCTGCGTTGCAGCAGGTGCCTGGGTTCGTTCTGGTGATTCCGACCAGAAATCGTGCGCTTCCTGCTCCTCGTCACGCTGGTCTACAGCCTCATCTGTCACTCGTCGCACGGCACGCTCCAGGAAGAAAGCAAAGGGTATTAGGTCGCTGATGGTGCCTTCGGTGCGACTGACCATATTTGTAACCTCTTCAAAAGGGCGCATGAGCCTGCAGGCATCGCGCATAAGCACCCAGTAACGGGGTAAAAAAATCCCCAGCTCTGCAGATCCAGTCCTACCACCCAGTTCAAACAGGTATTCGTTGACGGCTCTTTGTTGTTGCAGCAGACGTTCCAACATGAGGAGCGTTGAATTCCAGCGAGTCTGGCTGTCGCAAATCAAACGCCTGACTGGCATGTTGTACCGCTGCTGAATGTCAGCAAGGCGTGCCATGGCTGTGTAGGACCGTCTGAAATGGGCCGACACCTTCCTGGACTGCCTGAGAACGTCCTGGAATCCTGGGTACTTTGAGACAAAACGTTGTACTATTAAATTCAGAACATGTGCCATGCAGGGCACATGTGTTAAATTGCCCAGTCTCAGTGCTGCCAACAGATTGCTTCCATTGTCACACACCACTTTTCCGATCTTCAGTTGGTGTGGGGTCAGCCACCGATCAGCCTGTGACTGCAGAGATGACAGGAGTACAGATCCGGTATGGTTTTTGCTTTCCAGGCACGTCATCCCCAAGACAGCATGACAACGGCGTACCTGGCACGTCGAATAGCCTAGGGGGAGCTGGGGGTGCACAGGTGTGGAGGAGGAGGACCCAGCAGCAGAGGACGAAGAAGAGGAAGAAGACGAGGTAGAGAGCGAAGGAGGAGTAGAGGTGGTGGCAGAACCGCGTGCAATCCGTGGCGGTGACACCAACTCCACTGTCGTTGTTGAGCTACACATTCCCTGTTTCCCAGCCATTACCAAGTTCACCCAGTGGGCAGTGTAGGTGACATACCTGCCCTGACCATGCTTGGAGGACCATGCGTCAGTAGTCATATGGACCTTTGGCCCAACACTAAGTGACAGAGATGCGGTGACTTGGCTCTGCACATGGTGGTACAAGTGTGGTATTCCCTTTTTTGAAAAAAAATTGCGGCTGGGTACCTTCCACTGCGGTGTCCCAATTGCTACAAATTTGCGGAAGGCCTCAGAGTCCACCAGCTGGTATGGTAAAAGCTGGCGGGCTAAGAGTGCGGACAAGCCAGCTGTCAGACGCCGGGCAAGGGGGTGACTCGCAGACATTGGCTTCTTACGCTCAAACATGGCCCTCACAGAAACTTGGCTGGGGGCAGATGACTGGGAATGGGAACTGGTGGTCAAGGTGGAAGGCGGAGTGGAGGGTGGTTCAGACGGGTCAAGGACAGCAGAGGTAGAGCAGTAAGATGCTGGACCAGAAGGAGGGTGGCTTTTAGTTTGCCTGTTGCCTTTGAGGTGTTGCTCCCAAAGTGCTTTGTGCTTGCCGTTCATGTGCCTTCGCATAGAAGTTGTACCTATGTGGCTGTTGGGCTTCCCAAGACTCAGTTTCTGACTGCACTCATTGCAAATGACAACGCTTTTGTCAGAGGCACACACATTAAAAAAATCCCACACTGCTGACCTTTTTGAGGCTGGCAATCTGGCGGTAACAGTAGAAGTCGGCGGCGTTGGTGGCAATGGCGGGTGCGTTGGCCGGCTGACCACAGGTGCCGATACATGTTGTTGCCCTACTGTTCCCTGCGAGCTGTCCTCCCTGCTTCTTCTAAGTCTTATTCTCCTCCTGCCTCTCTGACTCTCCGTCTCTCCATCTGAACTATCCTCCTCTTGCTCTCTTCTACTGGGCACCCATAAAACATCAATCTCCTCATCCTCATTCTCCTCGGATGCATCAATTTCTTCTAACAGCTCACAGAAGGAAGCAGCAGCGGGGACCTCCTCGTCATCACTCATTATGTCCATCTCTGTTGTGTTCTCTGCCAGAATTAAATCTGGTGTAACGTCCTCATCTCCTTCATCTTCTTCTGCCAATAATGGTTGCGCATCACTCAGTTCAAGAAACTCATGGGAAAATAACTCCTCTGACTCCAGTGAAGAAGGGGCGCCGGTGGTGGAGGAAGTGTTACGTGGGGTGCCCATAGCAGTGGAGGATGAGGATGTTGTGGTAAAGTTAGAAACGGTAGAGGATGGGGTGTGCTGTGTAAGCCAGTCAACTACCTCTTCAGCATTTTGGGAGTTCAGGGTCATTGCCTTTTTAAAACTGGGCAATTTCCTAGGGCCACAGGATAGCATAGCAGCATGGCCCCTAGTGCCTCTGCGTGGCGGCCTGCCTTTGCCTGGCATTATTTTTAAAACAACAACAACAACTCAGGTGGTGTTTCTAGAGACGGTATTATTATTGATATTTAGACAGAATGTGAACAAGCTCACACAGCTAGATGGGAGTTGTTTGAAAATGAAGAAGAAGAACACACTGGGCAAACAAGGCCTACAAGGTCAACGTATACACTACTACAGCAGTGGATACGGAATATATTATTGCTGCCTGAAAAACGTCACTCGGGTGGTGTTTCTAGAGACGGTATTATTATTGATATTTAGACAGAATGTGAACAAGCTCACACAGCTAAGTGGCAGTGGTTTGAAAATGAAGAACACACTGAGCAAATAATGCCTACAAGGTTAACGTATACACTACTACAGCAGTGGATACGGAATATATTATTGCTGCCTGAAAAATGTCACTCGGGTGGTGTTTCTAGAGACGGTATTATTATTGATATTTAGACAGAATGTGAACAAGCTCACACAGCTAAGTGGCAGTGGTTTGAAAATGAAGAACACACTGAGCAAATAATGCCTACAAGGTTAACGTATACACTACTACAGCAGTGGATACGGAATATATTATTGCTGCCTGAAAAACGTCACTCGGGTGGTGTTTCTAGAGACGGTATTATTATTGATATTTAGACAGAATGTGAACAAGCTCACACAGCTAGATGGTTGTTGTTTGAAAATGAAGAACACACTGAGCAAATAATGCCTGCAAGTGCACTACTATTGGTGCACTACTATGAAGAACAGCAACAGCACTGTACACGTTAAAGAACAGTAAGATAAGTAAAAGAAAAAAAAAATATATGTATATTAAAAAAAATATTTTTCTCGGGTTGGTGCTGCTGAACTACTAGGAGCAGCACAGTAGCACACCAGTCCCACTCCCCAACACTGCTAGACTAATAGCACTGGGCTTATAGTAGCAACTAGCAAAGTAAAAAAACAAAAAAGAAAATAAAAGCAGTCCTTACAAGGACTATTGGGTTATTACAGCAGTCAGCAGATGAGATCAGAAGAGATCAGTGCCCACAGCAGGCAGCTACATACAGAGCACTGCAGTAGAAGGTAGATTACTAGCCAGCAAAGCTACCCTAAAATGTCCCTCAAATCCCTGCAGACTTCTGTCCCTCCAATACAGAGCAGTATCAAGTAGATTACTAGCCAGCAAACTTACTATCAACTGTCCCTCAAAGAAATCAGTGAAATCAGTAACAGCTCTCTCCCTACACTAGCTCTTGCAAGCACACACAGGCAGAATGAAAAAACGCTGCAGGGCTTCAGTTTATATATGGAAGGGGAGTGGTCCAGGGGGTGTGGGGGTGGTCCAGGAGGGAGAGCTTCCTGATTGGATGCCATGTATCTGCTGGTCTGGGGTGAGAGGTCAAAAAAAAGCGCCAGGTAAGGCGAACCCAAAATGGCGAACGTCGCGCGACGTTCGCGAACATTCGGCGAGCGCGAACAGTCGATGTTCGCGCGAACAAGTTCGCCGGCGAACAGTCCGCGACATCCCTACACAGCATGCATGAAACCTGTGTCACTTTGCCTGCAAGGTGAAATCTATATAATGTCTGGGGTTTTCCCTCTACCCATATTACAAGTAACAATGACATCTGGACATCTTTTTGCTAGACTTTGATAAATGAGTTGCCTAATATTTAGTATTAGCTGAGGAGAGAGCAAGTATTAAAACATTAAGTGCTGTCCCTTCTGTAATTGACATCCTGATATTGTTATCCCCTCATGCTTGTCATTGCATTTTAATAGTACTAATGATTATTATCACAGGATATTTTCCCCAAAGATATGTAAACTTCTGAGAAAGTGACATGGAGCTCTTTCTACTACTGTTACTTTACCCCTTTCATCAGGGACATTACATTTATATTCATTCTGCAATGTAAAGCCAAGCAATTCCCTCAATACAGCTTGAACATAGAAATACCATACACGAGCTTACGTCTTTTGATCTATTGGCGTAATAATTACAATTAATGTCATGGTTTTCCTTTAGGTTTTGGATTTATTGGTAGTACTTTTCTGCATCATAGTTTTATGTGTGTGCTTTAGAGCACCATGAAAGGAAAATGCTGTATTTCTATAAAATTATATTTCTCCAGTGCCCTAAAATATTTTTTTTATTTCTATAGAAACATTTAACCTATCCAGTTCATTAAAAAAATCACAATATAAAAATCAATGCAAAATTAATAAATTCCAGAGGTAAAGTAGTTAGTGTCAAGCAAACTTACAAATACAAAATATAAATTTCAAATAGCTCTACAAAATATCTCTTGCTGTTTTGTCTGTATTCCACAAGACCGAAAATGTGTATAACAATCAGATACACACAGGGGAAGAATCAATGTACAGTAACAAATGCTTATACAGCAAAACTATATATGGCTTACACAGACAGAACCAATGACAGCACCAAATTTATCTGTACTGGTATCGGATCTGCTATCCGGAAACCCATTATCCAGAATGCTCTGAATTACGGAAAGGCCATCTCCCATAGACTCCATTTTTATCAAATAATTCAAGTTTTTAAAAATTATTTCCTTTTTCTCTATTATAATAAAACAGTACCTTGTACTTGCTAACCAATATAATTAAGCTATAATGAATTGAGGGCAAAACAAACGTATTGGGTTTAAATAAAGTTTAAATGTTTAAGGTATGGAGATCCAAGTTACAAAAATTACAGAAAGACCTCTTATCTGGAAAACCACAGGTCCTAGGCATGCTGGATTCATACAATAATAAACAGAACAACAGTCAATTGTTTGATGTTTATTATATTTTATATTGATTATATACTTTACTTTTAATACTACAGAGAGACTATAGGCAAAATATAGAAATTAAATGTTCAATTTTGTTTTGAGCAAGCAATTATTTTTTATTGATTTCCTTTTTATCCTGTAGTAACAAACAATTAACACATATTTTATGGTAACTAAGCTACCCTAAATTCATATTAGTAGCAAAACAATCATTTTCTTCTTATAATGTTTTTAGAACATTTGATGACCCAAATTATAGAAATACCTGATATGGAAAGTTAGTCTTCTCCTTTTTGATTATGTACGCAGTATAGAGAACATGTTGAATCACTTGCATCCAAACACACGCTTGTGCTTCCATATAGTTACATTGATACTGATTTTGTGATGGTTTGCAAGTGCACATATTTATGCTGTGGAACCCTGGACCTTGTCTCATTCCTGGGTTCCCACAGACATGCCAGCGACATGGAACTCTGTGATCGGACTAAATGCTGTTGGAATTGAGGGCGACAAGGCGGGTTACATTTGGTGCCATGATTTGGATATCATCAGCAAGCAGAAAGTGACCAGTGTGGATTCACAAATTTATCTGTAGCAACAACAGCTGACCAGCACCAACTTATACAGGGGCTGTAAGTGGTATTAAAAGACATGTCACACAACTCATCCCCGGTACTTACAATCTACCCCTGCATCTTGAGGAAGAGGCATTTTATTGTGTTGCAAATTGAGAAATGTAAATTGAAGTTTTGGCTTGTCAGCATTTCAGCCTGAAAATGTACTGACAAGGTCTGTCATGTCTGCATCAACTATTCAGGGTGTAGCTGAACATTAGCATGCTGCACATGCAGGAGGTATGACACATCATAGTGATCCTTATTGCAATGGTGCAGCTAGCAGGATACATCTGAAAACCCTCAGTTTTTGTCTGATCTGATAAGAGACTACAGATTAGCCACTCAGTTATTACAGGTCTGACAGCCCAGAACACCAGACTTACGACTTGCAACACTACACCAGTAAGTGACAAGCAAACCAAGGAGTGGAGTAAATTACATTTTGTATTAAATGCAAATGTATTATTATTAACATGTATTTATATAGCGCCAACATGTTGCGTAGCACTGTAAAAGAAGCCCATGTAAAAGAACTAATGAAAATGGGGGCCAGAAATAACCCATATTTTGATATTAAACTTGACCCAAGTGCTCTTTACAGTATCTTGAAGCAACATTTTGGGGAAGCAATATCCATTCAGCAACCCCATTAGCAGACTTGTAATCCACTTTCAAGGCCTGGTGAAAGTAGTCTAGACTTCAGGATTCATTTAAATCAAGTCATTTCTCCATTGTCGGCTTGGGGGACACAGGAAACAGTGGGGTATAGCTGGTCCCACTAGGAGACAGGACACAACAAAGTAAAAACTAAACTAGCTCCTCCCCTGCCAGCTATATCCCCCAGCAGGCAGAACCCAGTTCAGTTTTTTTGTTGTGTCCTCAGGAGGGAGGATGTGATTTTCTTACGCTCAAACTTCTGGATATTGGAGAGGACAAGGACCCCTACACTGAGTAGTTTGTCTCTGTAGGCTTGCTGTACAAGGAAGGTCACATGCACACTCAGGCCCTTCAGTAGAGTTTCCGTTTGGTGCTTAGAAGCCCTTGGGAGACGGCACCCCCAAAATAACGAATAATCCATTAAAGCAGGCTAGCACACACAGCGAGTTAAACCGGGGTCATACCCCTGGTGCGTTTATTGCGCCACAACGTTTGGGGGGCGTTCCCCCTTCGTCAGGTGGTACAGAAACGTACGTGCAAACAGCTTATATAGCCAAATTACCCACCCCCAGTACAAAAGGGAAATGTCCAATGTCCAATGTATCCAATGTATCCAATGTGTCCAATTAGTGTCCATAAATGTTGCAAAAAGGGTTCTCTGGGTGAAAACAGTCCCATTGAAACAAAGTATCCATTACAAAGCGAAAAGAAGATTCACAATTTTAAACAAACAATTAGATCAATCACTCACCCTAATAATGGGAAAAGAAGTTTTTCACCTCACCCTGGAAGTATATTCGAATTTTTTCAAATTAATATCTGCAAAAATAAAGGGAAATAGGAACTCTTCATTTAAGCCTCTAGGAGTTTGTGTTTGCAAAGTCCAAATCCAGTAACTCTCGCGTTTAAAGTCTTGCCCTCGTACCTCATTTACTTTTTCTAGAATTTGCCAACGAATCTGAGAAATCCTATGTTTATTTTCATAGAAGTGTTTTGCTAATGTTGTTTCCTGTTTTTTCCTAATTCCTTTATCACCGTTCCCTGATTGGTAATTTCTTATTACTGATTTGTGTTCGTTCAGGCGAACTTTGATTGCTCTTTGTGTTTGACCCACGTATGTCATGCCACAAGGGCATTTGATACAGTAGATCACCCCTTTAGAGTTACAAGTGTGGAAACCTTTGATGTTATATGGTGTCCCTTTTAGTGGGTGCATAACCTTATCCCCTTTGATAATACCATTACAATGACCACAGTTATGGCATGTGTGGGTACCTATAGGGTATCTGTAGGCTTGCTCCCAGCATGGGATTGTCTCCAGGGTTCCTAAGGTGTGTGTTTGCCACCAACCATCCAGTCTCCTAACATATAAATTCCTCCACAGGTGGAGGGATGTGACTGGCCAGATTACAGGAGGGAGCTAGAAGACCACGAATATAAGTACAAGCAGCTAGCTCGCACTCCCAGCTATGACACTACAACAGCTTGTTGTGTCTCTGCTCCTCACACCATGGGGTTAAGTGGCATCTCTATCCTCTTCCACACCCACCCCCCTCCCTCCATATTCCGCTCCAAGAGTTTTTTCTTCTAGGAGTACACTTGGAGGTTGACAATTGAGGGCTGAGGAAATGACTCCGCACTTGTTCATGTGTCAGTACCTTTAAGCGGCGCACAAATTACGGCTCCAGCAAACTAATACAAGCTGAGTTGTGGACTAGCTCATTGGCAACGAGAACTCACAGGTCAAGCCGCCAAGATCCAATCGGACAATTCCATGGCAGTCACCTACATAAATCACCAGGGCAGATCAAGGAACAGGTAAGCACTGAACGAGGTCAAATTAATCTTTCACTGGGCAGAAATCAATCAGACACTGTTGTCCGCAATCTACATCCCAGGAGTTCAAAATTTGGAAGCGGACTTCCTCCCTAGATCCGGGAGAATGGTCACTAAAGGAAAAAATCTTCAGCAAGATCGTAGAAAGATGGGGAGTACCGGAAGTGGATCTCATGGCCACCCGGCAGAATTGAAAGGTTCCCAAATTTTTTGCCAGATACCAGGATCCACTAGCACTCAATGTGGACACTCTAACATCACAGTGGAACTTCACACTGGTTTACGCCTTTCCTCCACTTCCGCTCATACCGAGAATGATCAGGAAACTTCAGAGCGCACAGACAACTCTCATCCTCATTGCTCCCAAGTAGCCACGTGGTTCTCAGACCTACTAAATCTGTCCATTGACGAACCCTGGTCTCTGCCTCTTCTACCAGACCTCCTCTCGCAGGGTCCCATCCTTCATCTAAAGCCGGCAAGCCTCTGATTGACGGCGTGGCTCTTGAGACCCAACTTCTAAAGAAAAAAGGGTTCTCTGATGCAGTAGTGGAAACAATGCGAGCAGCCAGAAAATCCGTGTCGGCCAAGACCTACCACAGGGTTTGGAAAACCTACCAACTTTGGTGTGACCAGAACGACAGGGACTCCACAATCTTATCGATTCCCAGTCTAATAGACTTTGTTCAGAAGAGTTTATCTATGGGGCTATCACTGGGATCACTTAAATCTCAAGTGTCAGCACTGTCTGTGTTGTTCCAGAAATGTTTGGCCCTTCTACCTGACATCAAGACTTTCATGCAAGCAGTGGCTTGCCTCTTTCATTCCGAAGGTGGTTTCCTCTTTTCACTTAAATCAGGAAATTACCATTCCAACTTTTTGCCCTTCACCCTCCAACCCCAAGGAGGTAGCCCTTCACTCCCTGGATCCAGTCCAGGCTCTCAAGTTCTATCTCCACAGGGTACACGATATACAAAAGACAGATGCCTTGTTTGTATTGCCTTCAGGGCCACAACGAGGCACTCAAACTTCCAAGGTTACTATCTCACGTTGGATTTAACAAACCATCCAACAAGCCTACACAGTACAGGGTCAACCACCCCCTAAGGGACTCAAGGCACACTCTACCAGAGGGATGAGCACTTCCTGGGCTTTTCAAAACCAAGCATCAGCTGAACAGCTGTGCAAAGAGTGACGTGGACATCCATCCAACCATTTTGATACCTTTGTAGCATCTGACACTCGCTTTGGGAGGAAGGTTCTTCAGGCTGCAGTAGCTTCTTTCACGAAAGCCTATCCTTCCCATCCTATAATTTTGGGACAGCTTTGATATGTCCCAACTGTTTCCTGTGTCCCCCAAGCCGACAATGGAGAAACGGAGATTTTGTGTACTCGTTAAATCTCTTTCTCTTCAGTCGCATGGGGGACACAGGACATCCCTTCCCTGGATAGGGGTTTTCGCTACCTGACAGACATGGCCTGTGCAATATTTTTTCTGCCATTAATGTTAAGTTTAAGGTTAAAAAGGTTATATTTAAAAGTTCACGTTAGTGATATTATGAAGACTTTGGTACAAACTGAACTGGGCTCTGCCTGCTGTTGTGTCCTGTCTCCTAGTGGTACCAGCTATACCCCAATGTTTCCTGTGTCCCCCAAGCGACTGAAGAGAAAGAGTTTTAACGGTGAATACACAAAATATCCTTTTTATCTTGCCAGTGAATGTTTAAAAGACAGGGGAAATGTATGGAAGACCCAGGCCATGAAGTGGCAATTATATTTATTAGACACTGCTCAGAGCCAGATTTGCAGGTAATATTCATGTGTAACCTTGCTGAAAAATGGACTGTGAGTGAGGTTCAAGAGATGATGGATAGTTATCATAGAGAAATTGAGGTCTAAATGTAAGCCAGTCAAAACCACAGCTAACAAAAAGGGGGAGGTCTTCAGGGGATGACATTGTTTCTGCAATATTTTATTTTATACTTTTCTGCACATTTTTTCACCTTGTTTCCCTGTAAAAATTATGCCCATAGACTTGCATGGTGTCATGCGTCAAAAAAAAACACCCATAGACAATAATGGGCATCAACGACATTTTGCCAGCAGCGAATTTTTGGCGAAACGAAACGGGTCAAATTCATCCATCCCTAGTAAAGATGGTAAACACTCTACAAAAGCACACTGTATGATGAACAACTTGTGTTTTCTGTGCTGACAATCAGGCCGTGGGAGACAGGAATGTCTCAGAAAACAGAAACAGAAAACTGCCACTCCAGTTAAACTAGAAAGCCTGTATTTAGAGGGGTGCAGTGTAGGCACAAATTCACAAACTCCAATATGTCATGATATCCATGACCTAAAGAATTGCTATGTTCACTGTACAATCAGTGAACAAGTAGAGGAGAAATTAGTGCAAGCTAATTTACTAAAACAATATTCTGGTTCACCAAATGGTATTGTACTTGTAGGCTGTGGTGGCAACAGAGTAAAACCAAGGGCTCAGTATGAAATACTGTAAAATGATTGTGCCAGTATTAGTGGTGTCAGGACAAACTGATGATATAATCATTGGTACGTTGTTATCGAACATATTACCCATCACTTTTGGAATGTACTGCTCCTGAAAAGCATAGCAATGATGATTCCCATTCCTTTTGCACCGATTAGATAATGTAATGCACTGGAAAGGTGACATAATTCTAGAAAAGTAGGTACTTGCAACCCCACCAGGTACGCAGGCAACCCCAGCTGGAACATTTAGGGGCAGATTTATTAAGGGCCGAATTGAAAATTATGGTCAAAACTGTCAAATTCGACTAGGGAATGATCTAAACTCGATTCAAGTTTTAAAAAAATTTGAATTAGATTGTTTCATTTAAAAATTCGAATTAGATTTATCATACTCTGAATTCAAATTCAACTATTCGTCATCTAAAACCTGCTGAATTACTGTATAAGTCAATGGAAGAGGCGCAGTGACCAATTTGGAGATGTTTGGAACCCTCCTGACATTCAAGTTTTTTCAGGGGAAAAAAATCTGAGTTTTGCTTGAATTCACCCGTAGGGCACTTGGTTTAATTGTCAGTGCTATTAATACCTAAGAACCCACGTTATGATGTAAAAGGCTTTCTTACATTAGTCCACAGTAGAAAGTATAGGAAAAATGAAGGGCCTTGTAGAGACATGCTAAAATTTTTGGCCCAAAGTTGTTAGAATTAATTTAAATGGATTCACACAGGCTGAACTTGAGTGCTTACAATTATATATTTTCCTCTACATGAAGTTGTTTTCAAATGTTGATTCACTTTGTATAGGAGAAAAGAAGAAAAGTATCCCCGTCTTCTTAATCAGAAAAGTTACAAAAGAATATATATTATCACTGTGTGGTCTGTTTTCAGTTAAACCATTAAAAATCTTGAAAAAAGTTGATAGCCAGCAACAATTAACAACTATTAATCTGTCACGTGATCCAATATCTATGAATTCCCTCTTTTTATTTCATTAATTGATCCCGCAAAGTGCTAGTGCTTAACCTCAATAAGTTAACATTAAATAGAGAAAAACTAAACCACAATTAAATTTCCTTTTAATTATTGTGTATATTAGATAAAGTCTAACTCATGAATAATTCATTTAACATTAATTGATAATTTACTAACAACACACTAAAACACCAATAAGAATGGTAAAGTGCCACCAAATGTGATCAATTCACATATAAATTACTTAAAGTGCAATTATGAACATCTCTGATTCCATGAAAAGGTAGGAAAAGGAAATTGGTAGAATGGTGGCGAAGATTATAAATATTTGGCGTCCGTGGCAGCACACACAGCCTTGAAAAAGCAATTTTGCGAAACGCGCGTTGGCTTGCCATTCTTACTGGTTTATACCAATTTTAGATAAAACCTTGGGGGGTTCTTTTTACAAAAACTTTTTTTTATAGTGATCTGGGCACTTCTCTCTGCTCAGATTATAGGAGATTCCTCATCTGTATTCTTGTTTACTGTTTTCACTATAAGTGCTCAGGAATTTGTGTGTTTTTTAGACAAGACAGCTTCTCAATCTAGACAGTTAAAATAGAATTGAGACCACAGTTCCAGAAGCACTGACTTCTCCTCCTTTGTGGGGTCCCACAGTTATTAAAACAATAGACAATACAGGACTTCTCCATCATTCTACCAATTTCCTTTTCCTACCTTTTCTTGGAATCAGAGATGTTCATAATTGCACTAAGTAATTTATATGTGAATTGATCACATTTGGTGGCACTTTACCATTCTTATTGGTGTTTTAGTGTGTTGTTAGTAAATTATCAATTAATGTTAAATGAATTATTCATGAGTTAGAATTTACCTAATATACACAATAATTAAAAGGAAAATTAATTGTGGTTTAGTTTTACTCTATTTAATGTTAACTTATTGAGGTTAAGCACTAGCACTTTGTGGGATCAATTAATGAAATAAAAAGAGGGAATTCATAGATATTGGATCACGTGACAGATTAATAGTTGTTAATTGTTGCTGGCTATCAACTTTTTTCAAGATTTTTAATGGTTTAACTGAAAACAGACCACACGGTGCTAATATATATTCTTTTGTAACTTTTCTGATTAAGAAGACGGGGATACTTTTCTCCTTTTCTCCTATACAAAATTAAATACTGACGGAAGTCAGATCCCCTCCTCTTAGTCAATTTTTTATATGTCTGAAGTTAGATCATTCTTTTTTTATTGAAATGTTGATTCACTTTGTGGGGTTAATTTTCCCTTCATTAGTTACTTATGCACCTTTCTTTATATGCTGTCTAGCAAAATGAGAGTGCAAAATGCAGTACAGATCTCATTTATTTATTTTACAATTTACATTCCTTCATCTACCTCTATCCATAGTTAGATCACTTTCTGTTCCTGCCCATCTTACCCAGCTTACCTCTTTGCATTAGATGCTAAATTAATAAACTTAGCGATTCTACATACTGTACATGCAGGGCCGCCATCAGGGGTGCACAGGGGGTACTCCTGTACAGGGCCCAGGCCATAAGGGGGGCCCAGCTGTGCTGCACTTTTTAAAAGAGCCGGTCCTCTCTTGACAGAGCCGAAGCCGTGGCGCCTCTTCCAAAGAAAAGCCAAACAGCTGAAGTCCTGAAAAGGCGACAGTACGAGAAGCCACTAAAATAGACAAAGTTGAAGTCCTGAAGCCGCAAGTTCAATTCTACCGAACCCAATTTGTGGTTTTTTTTTATTTTTTCAAACCCCTGACCACCAATGTATTATTTTAATACTCTATAGGCCCCTAGCACCAATGTTTTTTTAAACTTGTAGGGGGCCCTGACCACAAATACATTTTTTTTAACTTGTAGGGGTCCCTGATCACCGATGTTTTTTTTAAAATGTATGTGGGACGCTGGCCACCAATTTTTTTTTTTCAATTATAAAGGGGCCCTGACCACCAATGGTTTTTTATAACTTGTGAGTGAGGGGGTTTTCCATTTTTAGCACTGGTGTGGACTTTTTACTGTGGTGTGGGTGGGATCTGGGGTGGGCGGGACCAGGGGGCCCAGAAAATTTTGCTGTACAGGGCCCTGTGATTTTTGATGGCGGCCCTGTGTACATGTATATAAATTTGTGTTGCTTTAGAGCATATAAAGAAGCAGCATCTTCAGCTCAATGTAATAATTAGTCAATCTGCCCCAGCCCATCTCTGATTCTCTCCCTTCTTTTCCTCCTAGCTCCTATTTCGCATCCTCAACATCACAACTCTGCCGATATCATGATTCCACCCTTTTATGGAACAATCCTCCGAATTGTGGACCTGCCCTCAGCCCCGGCTGGTATAGTCTTTTTAAAAAGGTGTCAACCTTACAGGTGGGTGCATGGTAAACATTAATGCATGTATTTGAATAATTTATATTGCTTGCATGGAATTAAGGACATTTAGTTGCATATTTGTGGAGATATTTTTTTCCCTTTACAAGTCATATTCATTCATCTGCCTCTTCTATCGTATAATTATATCACTTTATTTTCTGGCATCTTACCTAGCCTACCTCTCTGCACAATGTACCTTACACAATTGCACCTCATCTATAAACTCTCTCTTTCTCTATAAAATATATTGAGATAAAGTGTACTCTAACACGGCAACCTGCAGAAGAATGAAGCATGTATTTGTATAATAATTTGTAAAAATAAGGACAATTAATTTCATATTTGAATATTCTTAGCATTTTTTTATTTTTTGAAATGCAGAATGATTTTCAAATGCACAGGCCAGTATAGGGCATTTAATTCTCCTGATGACTTGCACTCTACAAGCAACATCCTGCTATATTATATTTAATTCCCTTGCAAACTTATTATTAGCAATACTTTTTTTACCTTTTTGCATCAGTTTCTAAATTGTTGTGTTACTGATCAGTGAAAGTATTATTTCCAGCAACAATAGCTTTGATGGCATTCTTTGGTTCAGGGCAGAAGCACCTCCTTAAGACTGAAGGATTCATACTAACCTATGTTAATACTATTTTCTTGTAACAACAGACCATAGTTGTGAGCACTCAGGATATAGTTCTAGGTTTACAACTGGATAATGCCAGGTTCACAATGGATGGAGTTATAAGTATATGTAGATAGCTGAATTACTACCAGTTTTCACCACAAGATGGAGCCTCCATGCCAGCTGTGTCACTGAGCTGTTCTGAGTCACGCAACTGTCTGTGCTTTGTGTATTTTATGGATATGGATACAATTCTACATCTTCCCAAAACTATGAAAATGTAACATGGACATTTTGATGTATATGATGTATGAATATGTTTTGTTCTAGCAGTAACAACACTGCTCATTACTGAGATACTGGTGGTATTGCCAGTATCTCATGACACAGTATCTCTGCTTTATTTTTTGTGAATGCTATAGCTTGCCTCTATTTGGGAAATGTTGGGAGTTATTCCTTTTAGAAAAAATATATATTTTAGAGTAGCCTCATGATCATTTCAATCTGACAGATCTCGGTGTTAATCTGGTTGTTTGAGTAAAGGCCCCCATACACGGGCCGAAAAAATCTGCCGACAGACTGAGTCGGCAGTTTATTGGCCCGAGTGTGGGGCCATCTGACGGGCTTCCCTGATTGATATCTGGCGGAAAGTCGGCCAGATCTCGATCGGTCAGGTTAAAAAAATCCTGTGTATACAGTCCCACGTTCCGACCACCTGTATTGGATCCATTATGAAAAAATAATGAAAAAATTATGAGGGTTTACTTTTCCTTTAAATCTTGCAAATATTGTTTGTTTTTTACAATTTTAACTCTGCTATAGATATTTAGTTAAATTGTGTGGATATGTATTAGGATTTGTAAGCTATACAATGGATAATATATATATATATATATATATATATATATATATATATATATATATCTTTATTGCCATAACACTCGTGCATCCAACGTTTCGGCCCGCATTGGTAAAGGCCTTGATAAAGGAAAATTTGAACACTTGGAAACCTGGTGTGCTGGTCCATTCTGAAGGATACACATTATTTTGACCAAAGCACCCACAAAGAAAATCAAAGGCAAGAGTGCAGGTACTATCTGGACATTTATATATATATATATATATATATATATATATATATTTTCATGGAAGGCAGAGTTTCAACATACCTTGTCCAGCATTATCTTTTATCATAAGGGACTTGCACAGCAAAACCATTATGAGAGAAAGTGGGATGCAGGCAGGGATTAGGTAGTAGAAACACAGTAGACCCTGCCTGTCAGCATGTAGTAGCACATACTGTATATGGTAGTGAATGAATGCTTTTGCCTTACATAGCGAGTATATACAAACACCTCATCAAAATTAGATGGAGTCTTCTTTCACAGAGAAATGCAGCAACAATCTAGTAAAATAAAAATGACTGGAATGCCATATGTGTCAGATGTAATGTTCCAGCTACCTTAAGTAAAAAGAAGATTTTTTTTAACAGGTATAGCATCCATTATTTGTAAACCCATGAAAAAGAAAGCTCAGAATCTCTGAAACTCCATTTTATCCAAATAATCCTTTTTTTAAAATAAAAAGATTTGTAATAATAAAACAATACCTTGTACTTGATCCAAACTAACAAACTATTGTAGTGTATAATGCTATATTAATAATAAACTAGTCCTCTTCAGCTGTGAGTCATCTGTTGCCAACACTTATTCTAAATCACTCCATAATTTCTTAAAAACAAGCTTCTTGCCCTTTAAGATTGTTCAGTACAAATGTTAAAAAAACAAAAACGTAATTCATGGGAGGAAAAACAAAAGAGCTCTTGTATACACTTCTTTTCCACTTTCTCTGCACTATAGACACATTTTAAGAGCGGTATTTTAAAATACTTAAATTTCTATTGTTTCATGTTTATAACCTCTGACTTGAAAGTGTGATAAAATCAATTGATGGCTGAAGGGTTATTGATTTTTATGCCTGCATGTTACAGGGCAAACTCGTGATAGGTGATTTGGTATACTGTAGTTAATAGAATCTACTGTGCACTCAAAGATGTTTAGTTGATAATAAATTCATTTGTCCAGTGTCATCTAGTTGAAACAGTGATTTGGAAGAAAATGCTCTTTAAAAAGTTATTTTTCCTTTCTGGATTTTTAGGTGTGCTTTTCTATCAGTGTAAAGGTATAACTGCCTGTTATTCACTACTGAACATATTCTGCCTATACCAAAATTGGGTTTAAATGTTTGCTGTCTTTCCAGAAGCTTTGACCATCGGAAAGGTTGCCAACTTCTGGCTCCTCCTGAATTTGCTGCATATAGAGTGCAGTGCAACTTTTTGCACATGGGACTTTGTACCTTGCCCCAATTTTTATATGAGCCTAGGAAAGTAATTTCTGAAAATGTATCTCAGAATGTACCCTGTGTAAATCATTCAGAATTACAGGGAGCTATTAGCCTGATGTTCTATTTGCAAACATCTCAGCTGCTTTTAACTTCCATAGCTATTAGTATATGCAGACATTAAAGAACACCTATAGTATACCATGATCAAGTTCCAGAATTAACTCCCTGACATATATTCTCACTTCTGCCATTTTTTGACATATAACCTATAACGTAAGCAAGGTAAGACTTCAGAGTAAATACAGTACAAGTATGGGATCCATTACCTGGAAACCCGTTATCCAGAAAGCGCCAAATTACAGAAAGGCGGTCTCCCACTGACTCCATTATATCTAAATAATTCAAGTTTTTTAAAATTATCTTCTTTTTCTTTGTAATAATAAAACAGTAGCTTGTACTTGATCCCAACTAAGATATAATTAATCCTTATTGGAAGTAAAACCAGCCTATTGGGTTTCTTTAATGTTTAGATGATTTTCAAGCAGACAAAGTATGAAGATCCAAATTATGGAAAGATATACGGAAAACCCCAGGTCCTGAACATTCTGGATAATGGGTACCATACCTGCACATGCAATGGGAACATTTGTCCAAATGTAGAAAATCATCAGTGTGTCAAAGTGAGTGTTTGTTCTCCTCTGAAACACTGAATTCCCAGTCTGTGGCTTGAATAAAAGGCAAAGTGCCAGAAACTATACAAACTTCATTAATTAATATTTTTTTGTACTTAAAAGTTCTTACTTTTGAGCATCCCCTCCCCCTCAACTAACCCAAGTGACCTAACTGTAAGGGATCTATTATATGGGAACATGTCCCAGGGATAAATAATCACATAGCGATAACTGTCTAATGACAATTTATTTTTAAGTATGTTTTGAATGGACAAATTGAAAATAAATTAATTTAAAATTAAATCAGAGCATTAAAAATTTTTGTTGTTTATATTGTATGTTTTAAGGGCGAAAAGTTTAATTTGCCTATATTTATAAAGGAAAGGTCTGGTTATACAGCAATTTTCTTGATTTTGTGATTTTCTTGAGTGGCCCTGGCCACTGTGTTATAA
Source organism: Xenopus petersii (assembly GCA_038501925.1). Classification (NCBI taxonomy): domain Eukaryota; kingdom Metazoa; phylum Chordata; class Amphibia; order Anura; family Pipidae; genus Xenopus; species Xenopus petersii. The sequence continues at coordinate 106,512,734 of CM076672.1, forward strand.
CAAATGGGAAACGCAAGCTGTATGTATTTTGTTTTTGTTCTTGGAATATGTTCAATTAAAATGAAATATGATATCCCTTATAATTTAGGACCCATCTGTCAATTCTTGTAACAAATGTTTTGAGCGCCTGTATTGGACACAGTCCATTAAAAAAAAAAGAAATTGAAAAGAGAAAACTTTGCTGGTCCATATGTAGTAAGAGATAGGTCTCTTTTGAGATCTGTGAGATCAAATGTGTTTAACCATTTGTTTAAAGACACTTTAAACATTACTGCGTGATACATTCTGACAGCTATTTTGTGTATCAAATAATCTGCCAACTGCAAGGAAAAGTTTGGACAGCACTGCATTAAAACATAAATATATCATTGAAATATGTTTGAGGAAGCCCTAAAGATATGAATAAAAGAAATGATGAGAAACCCTATAGAATGATAAATAGATAGACAGACAGATAGATCTACGAATGGAAAAAATCTCTGTTACGGTTGAAATAATTATAGCAGAAAAAATTAGGGATGCACCGAATCCACTATTTTGGAATCGGCCAGACCCCCAAATCCTTCGCGAAAGATTTGGCTACATACTGAACCGAATCCGAATCCTAAATTGCATATGCACATTTTTTATTTCCTTGTTTTGTGACAAAAAGTCATGCAATTTCCCTCCCCACCCATAATTTGCATATGCTCTGCTGAAAACGGCCAAATCCCGAACTGAATCCTGGATTCGGTGCATCCCTATAAAAATACTAATGGAGGGGGAAATATGAGCAAGTGCAATTAATAGGTAAAAATCATCCTATATCACAGAAGTTTTAAATGAGATAAAGAAAATATTGCTGACATAGACATGACAAAAGGGATCATGGCAGTATGGCAATAACAGGAATGTTATAAAGCTAGCTGCCCATGGAGTGAACACACAGGTTGCATGCCAAGTTAAAGGGGAACTATCGCGAAAATGAAAATTTAGGCTAAGCTTCAGCATAAGTCTAAGCATAAGCTTCAGCATAAATAAGAAACTTTGTAAATACAATCATTTAAATATCATTTCTGAAATAATCAAGCTTTTGTTCACTATTCATCTCCCAGCATCTGTTTCTCTTTGTTCTGTCTTCATGCAGCAGTTGGGTGTCAGATACTCATTGACAGTTATATCCAATATATCTTTAGGGGGGATTCTTTTGCCTAGAAGATGTATTAGAGCTCACTCAAATAACGGATTCCAGTACAAACAAAATTTAACAAAATAACTGTCTTTTGCACAAATCCTGCATGTAGAGAGACATGATGTCTGGCGATTTTAAAAGAGTGAGTTCTAATACACCTTCAAGGCAAAACGAGCCCCCCTAAAAGCTAAAAGCTATATTGGATGTAACGGGCAAAGTTATCTGACACCCAACTCCTGCATGAAGAGAGAATGAAGAGAAACAGATGCTAAGAGGGATAGTGAAGATAAACTTGATAATTTCAGAATTTTTAATTGATTGTATTTAGAAAGTTTCTTATTTCAGTATGCTGAAGCTTATATTAATTGTTTGTGATAGTTCCCCTTTAAGCTGATCTGATTGTGTGATTCAACATCTATCATATGACACCAATATAGACCTGCCATAAAAAGACAACATCCACAGCTCAGTAAAGTTCTTACTTGACAGGACATCCCTATTAATTTAGGGCCAATTGGTCAATTCTTGCAACTTATGTTATGAGCCCCTGTATTGGATACTGTCCATAAGATATAATCATAAACTGGTTCTTATGTAGTACAACTATATGACGTATTTACATTACCCTATACAATGAAAAAATAATGTTTAACTATATGTATTAATTACCTATGATCGAGTATCAAATAGATGGCAGAAGAGCACACATCAAAAATAGTGCAACACTGGAGATACTTTGGCCAAATAACCAGGCCAGAAAACCTGTCAGAACTCATTGTACAAAGCAAAGTGGTAAGCAGAGGTGAATGGATGAAATAGTGAACTGAATAGACCTGTTAGTGGCAGTACAGTGGCTCTGCACTTCTGCCATGCAATGCTGGGGTTTGATACCAAGCTAAGTTCTGTTCCATCATGGATACATATCTGTAAGGAGTCTGTATGTTCTCTCGCATCTGTGTGGGTTTCCTTTGGGCATACCTCCCAACATTTTGGAAATAAAAAGAGGGACAAAAAAGTTGCTGCAAATTATGACCACGCCTATTTTGTGGCCACACCCCCTAATGACCATGTTAATTTTACAAAATTTGGCAGGTTATGAAAGTTTGAACATATTTCTGTGGTTTTTTCAGTTATTTCAGTTTTGCTAATGAAGGTGAATTTGCCTTTAAGCTGTGAGTCTAACTTTTCCCAAGGGATCTTTAATCTTATATTGTTACAATTACTTATTTGCTTATCTCAAAATTGTTACAAAAGTATCTTATCTGCAGCTGTGGCTGTTCTGGGCTCTCTACCAAGAGCCAATTAAGTTAGAAACATTTTTTTTTTATGGCTGTTCGGTGCAGGGAAAAACTGGACTTTCCAGTAAAAATGAGGGACTGTGGGTTGAGCTGTCGAAAGAGGGACTGTCCCTCTGAAAACTGGACAGTTGGGAGGTATGCCTTTGGGTACTCTGGCTTCCTCCCACACTCCAAAAACATACAGGCAGGTAAATTGGCCCTAGCGTGCATGAATGTGATTGGGACGTCTGTGAGTTATGTAAAGTATCTGTTAAGTGCTACGCAAATGTGTCAGTGATATTTAATTTAATAAAATATGAAAAACAATGGCAAACATGGCAAGATGCTATTTCAACTGTTGTTCTCTGATGGACTCCGACTTCCATTTGTGAAGAGGTGAAAGCAACTGACCCATCGACTTTTCGGTAGTGTTTTTCACATTATCACGTTTGATTATCAGTCAAAAGAAATTCTTACAATTATGGACACATTTACTGCAAATGTTATATTATTGGTGTCATGGACAAAAGAGTTGGGATACCTTCTCTTAACCCCTAATAATAAATATGGCTCAAAGTGCAATATTTTGTATAATAAAACCTATTGCACAAGCCTAAAGATTCAGTATCTCTGTAACAGTAATAATCCATGTATTCAAAGTTGTGCATAGGAGCTCACTATTTTGGATTTTTGCTAGGAGTGTCATTGACACTGTACATGCGCAGTGTGCTCAATTCTGGCATATTTGAGCTTTAGTTCCCCTTTAAACACCCTTTGTTTTGTGCCTGGGAGAATGCTGCTAGCAGGTTACTAAACATAAGCGAGTATATTGTATAATACCCACATGTTTTTGAATTTAATTATTTGTACAATGCTACATTAATATAGATTAAGATGGCAGTTTTGTCTCAAGTTTTCAAGAGTGTTCAATGCATACTATATTTACCCTTTAAAACCCTTTTTACATCTAGCAGGTTGTCTACACACTTTAAAGTACATGTAGAAATATAAAACTTTTGAAAAATGGAAATGGGTTATAAAAAAAAGCTGCAATCTCACTTTGCAGTTTATTTTAGTAAACATTTTTAAAATATCATTTCAATATACTGTACATTGGTCAAAGATCATTTATCTATTTATTTATACGCTGCAAATATTATTGTAATATTAACATTCATTATGTTTACCAAAAAAGTAAAATGCTTAAGCTTTGTAGAAAAATAAAGAAGTGTCACAATTTGCTCTATATTATGAGGTGCATAACTATGAACACCTAACTTGGGAAATGCTGCAGAAGTGGAATTATGAACCTTTTATGCTTTCTTCATAATTATTTCCAAAATCAGAATCAAATTAAGTTAAGCTGTCTTTTATATGCAGTTTTTGCTGCTGTCAAAATGATATTAATTTGAATAAAATGTGAATTATACCTTTCCCTTTTATAGACCTAAGATGAAATTAATATACATATAAAATGTAGCCTTGTAACTCAAGATTTTTCGACAGTGAAGCTGTGATTTATGTTCATTGCGTAAGGCTTATAACTGCAGGGGGATGGCAGTCAAGTAGAAGTTCCAGAAGCAGTTAAACTTTCTCTTATTAACAGAGAAGCTGTAGTCACAACACGTTACCACAGGCTAATAAATTTATTTTTTGAGTAATGAAATTGTCATCAAACCATAGTTAATCGGAATTAGGTTATAATTGGAGCCTTTTGTGCATGAAGAATTAAAAGTGCTTCACGCTGCAGATTGACAGGGCATTAGAATAAATGAAAGAACACTATGGGGCATATTTATACAGCTGTATACAGCTGTGTAAAAAAAATGGAGCTAGAATATATCACACGCATCTTAACAGTGCTACAACTGTTTCAAATCATGTATATTTATAAAGCTATGTACAAAATGTGTAGCAGAATGTAAAATGGTGATACTGTAATGTGGAATGTTGTTAGTCCTATATAGGACTGTGTTTCTGTGAGCACCCATGCATCTTTTTATTTTTGCATGGTTGCATTGTTTGTATTGTTTCAAATATTAATAAACATGACAAAAACCAGGGTAAGAAAAGAAAACAGTATTAAAGAAAAACTCAGGTTGACCAGTGGCCCATTTTCCTATGTAGCATCAGCCAACAAGGAAATCAATTGACCCACAGGTCTATCATTGCAATCTTCTGCTTTTAGTTACACATCTACTTGTAAAACCCATGCTGTGAAAATGCCTAGAATGCCTAGAAATACTTGTCTTCTTTTTAAACAAATGTTTTTAACTTCCTTGTTACTAGGATTTTATAGAGGTGGTGAGAAGCAATCTAGCTTCAAAGAAATAGCACATTACACAAACAGAAAGTGTTTTAATCCATGACATGGGCAGGGCCAAACTACCAGCCTAGGAATTAACCACTTACACCTTGTATTCTGTTGGGATTGATATTGGCCACAGCTTTATGACATAATCAATAACAATACATAACCATAAAATAAGTGCATAATAGCATAACTATTAACAAAAAAAAAATTGACCATAAAATTGTCATATGTAGCTTAATAGTTCAAAAGTCCTTGGCAATGGACCAAACTAGGTGCATGACAACCGTACCAGACCACCAGCCGCTTCTGCCCTCCAGCATGGTGGGTATACAGGGTTACATGCTTTCGTTAAAAAAAAAAAAATTAAAAAAAAAAAAAAAATATATATATATATATATATATATATATATATATATATATATATATATATATATATATACAGGTATGGGACCTGTTATCCAGAATGCTCGGGACCTGGGCTTTTCTGGATAATGGATCTTTCCATAGTTTGGGTCTTCATGCCTTATGTCTACTAGAAATTCATTTAAACATTAAATAAACCCAATTGGCTGGTTTTCTTCCAATAAGGATTAATTATAACATAATACCTCCCAAAGACTCTTAGGGGCACATTTATTTACTTTTGAATTTTCACTTCAGAAGTCTCCACCATACTTTGCTCATACTTTGCTTTTTTAGCAAAAGAACGTACTTTCGCAAGTGATGATTTGTTGATGCAAAAATTTCATAAATTTTCTCTAGCGTTACTTGCTTCCTGACAGACCTTCGTTAAATTGCGTACACTTACATCAATTTAAATTCAGTGAGTATACATGTATGTATTTATTAGTGAATTTGCTGGAAGTGGCCACTTTTTATTAAAAATGTCCAAGTAAGTAAAAGGAAGACAGATGTCCTCTATTGTCCTAGGCCATGAGCCCACCTTAAAACAGATGTGGCATCAGTATCAAATGTTAACAAAAGTGTAAATAACAGTTACAACTTGTAAACATAATCCCACTTTAAATATGACAAAACGCCAGAATTCTAACTTTTGCTTATGACTTTTTTGGAATACAGGATATGATGTCACTGACATAATAATGTTGACAATGTTGCTTCATTGTATTATTTCGCCAGAAACTGGCAAAATAGATTTTGTTGAAAATGGTAATGAATGTACATTTTCATACTTTAATAAATGTATGATTGTTAGTAAATAGGTGATGTTGATTCAAATTGTCTTTTTAGCAAAAATTTACAATTCGCACTTTAATAAATGCGCTCCTTAGAGAGGAAACTCAAAACCATGTCCCATTGAATAAATTGTGAATTTGTTTAATTCGGTACTGAAAAAAATACTCCATTGCCAGGAACCTGCAGCTTGGCTATGACAATGGCCTGCAAACCTTTAGCCCTTCCTAAACCATGGTCACCTGCAGGTCCGGATTTGTGGCGAGGCCACATAGGCCCGGGCCTAGGGCGGCACATTTTTCGGGGCAGCATGCCGCCCAGCCGCTCTATGGGGAGCACTGGGGACGCGCTGAGTTAGTGCAGGTGGGCGACGTGGCCTAGGGGCATCCGCCCAGCAAATCCGGCACTGGTCACCAGAATACTCACCTTTAAAGGAACAGTAACACTTAAATCTAAAAGTGTTTAAAAGTACACTGGCATACCTCCCAACAATTGAGAAATGAAAAGAGGGACAAAAACGTGTGCCACGTGCAGCAACATTTTTTTGACCAAGCCCATTTTATGGCCACACCCCCTAATTACCATGTCCATTTTACAAAATCTGGCAGGTTATGAAAGTTTGAACGCATTTCTGGGAGTTTTATTGCACTGTTTTATAACAGTTTTGCTAATACAAGTGAATTGCCCTTTTAAAGGAAAACTATACCCCCAAAATGAATACTTAAACAACAGATAGTTTATATCAAATTGAATGACATATTAAAGAATCTTACCAAACTGGAATATATATTTACACAAATATTGCCCTTTTACATCTCTTGCCTTGAACCACCATTTCGTGACTCTATCTGTGCTGCCTCAGAGATCACCTGACCAGAAATACTACAATACTAACTGTAACAGGAAGAAGTGAGGAAGCAAAAGACAGAACTCTGCCTGTTAATTGGCTCATGTGACCTTACATGTGGTTTGTATGTGTGCACAGTGAATCTTACGATCTCAGGGGGCGGCCCTTATTTTTTAAAATTACAATTTTCTATTTATGATTACCCAATGGCACATACTACTAAAAAAGTATATTATTATGATAATGGTTCATTTACATGAAGCAGGGTTTTACACATGAGCTGTTTTACTCAGTATCTTTTAATAGAGACCTACATTGTTTGTGGGGTATAGTTTTCCTTTAAGCTGCTAGTTTCAGTTCTACCAAGAGACCTGCTTATCTTAAATAGTTACAAAGGTTTCTTTGCTTATCTTAAATTGTAACAAAATAATCTAAGTTCAGCTGCTGACTGCTCTGGGCTCTTTGTCATACCTCTTATTTTAATTATTTTCAGAGACTTTGCATCTTTTTCTGTTGTCAGTGCAAGAGATCAAAGAGAAAGTCAGGACATTTCAGTAAGAAACCTGGGACTGAGGGCTGAACTGTCAAAATCAGGACTGTGCTGCAGAAAACAGGACAGTTGGGAAGTATACACTGGTAAAACTAACATAGTTGCTTCAGAAAGACCACTATAGTTAATGTAAATAAGCTCTGTGTAGAAAAAGAAAAAAAGAAAGACACAGGTTTACATAACAGTTGTAGAATACAATGGGATTCTATACTCACAGACATGGGTTAAGGCACATTTCAAGATATAGTTGTTCCGTCACTAATCTCGACTTTCCATATCTCCTCAAACCCTGGATTAGGTGCTTCCCTAATTTAGACCTTATTCAGACCTGTGCAGAGTTAAATCAATAGCAGACTAAGCGAGGTTTCAAGTATCTTGTAAATAGTTTGTCCCCTTCCAGACCGTCAGAGCTCACATTCCCACTACATACTTAGGATCTTCTGTGTCTGTGAGTACAATAGACCACCGGGAATACCACAGATCATAATGTGGGTATTTAATATACCCCATCCTACTTCATCACCTAAACTACACGATTGATGTGCTTATTTCACCTCTTATCACAGTTTAAAAAATTATCTGTGGGGTGCACTATTTTGCTTAACACTAAACACGTGTTTGGTGAGACATACTAACTAAAAATACTACACTATATTATTATTTTTTTTCTGTTTTTTTCCCATCCATGATTTTGCCTTATTTATTAATAATATAACTCAAAAATGTTGATTCGGGAAAATATCAATAAAATCATGAAAACTTGATTCTTACAAATTTTTCAGATTTGACCACCGAATCACTAGATTTTTTCGAGTTATTACCGGAAGCCCAGCTCAGACCACAATATCTTCAAATTGGAAAAGGGACTTAGGCCATTGACTTCTACAGGACCTCAACGGGTTTGAGATGGATTTTTGGATTGGGAGTTTAGCAGCTTCAGGGTATAATATACACTTTGGACAGAGTTATTCATTTTCTCCTATCTGTGTTCAGGCAAAAGATTACTGAAAAAACAAAAAAGTTCCTAAATCTGCTATTGGTACCTGTTGGGCTTAATGAAGTCATTTGCACATGGATAGGAAACTGGCTACAGGATCGAGTAGTGATGGTGGTTGTAAATGGTACATTCTCTATTTGGAATAAGGTTTTTAGTGGGGTCCCTCAGGGCTCGGTATTGGGTCCACTTTTATTTAACTTGTTCATTAATGACTTAGGGGAGGGTGTTGTAAGTAATATATCAGTGTTTGCAGATGACACAAAACGATCCAGCCTAATTTATTTATGTGGCATCCTTGCAACACGATCTTGACAAACTGGCAATCTGGGCAGCTAAGTGGCAAATGAGATTCAATGTTGATAAATGTAAAGACATGCACCTGGGATGTAAAAATATCCAAGCCACTTATACCCTTAATGGGGCTGCACTAGGCAAATCCATTATGGAAAAGGACCTTGGAGTCCTTGTAGATGATAAACTTGGCTGTAGCAAGCAATGCCAGTCAGCAGCATCAAGGGCAAATAAGGTCTTGAGCTGTATTAAAAGGGGCATAGAGTCACGGGAGGAGGGGGTCATTCTTCCACTGTACAGAGCACTTGTAAGGCCCCATCTAGAATATGCCGTACAGTTTTGGTCTCCATCACTCAAACAGGACATTATTGTATTAGAGAGGGTACAGAGTAGGACAACTAAGCTGGTAAAAGGTATGGAAAATCTGAGGAAAGACTGGCCTAATGCTTTATTTACCAGTAGGTCTTTCAAGCTGACACAAGGTCACCCATTCCAATTAGAAGAAAAGAGGTTCCGCCTAAATATTCAGAAGGGGTTCTTTATACTGAGAGCTGTGGAAGATGTGGAATTCTCTCCCTGAATCCGTTGTACAGGCTGATACATTAGATAGCTTTAAGAAGGGGTTGGATAGCTTTTTAGCAAGTGAGGGAATACAGGGTTATGGGAGATAGCTCATAGTACAAGTTGATCCAGGGACTAGTCCGATTGCCATTTTGGAGTCAGGAAGTAATTTTTCCCCATCTGAGGCAAATTAGAGAGGGTTCAGATGTTTTTTTTCCTTCCTCTGGATCATCTAGCAGTTAGGCAGATTAAAAAAACCCAAAAAACTAAAAGGTTACACTTGATGGACGTGTGTCTTTTTTCAACCTTACTTACTATGTTACTTTTTTACTATGTAACTTGCTAATGCCAGTGACACATAGCGACAAATTCACTAGCCTCTGAAAATTCACCAGCGATGGCTTTGCTCACATCGCAACACTTCGCCAGACGTAGATTCGCCAGGACAATGCTAATTCACTAAAATCCGAAGTTGCGTCCAGGGTGCCGAACGATGTCGAAGTAGCGCTAGTGTTACTGAGGCAAGCAAAGAGAAGTTGTGCTAGCGTTGCCTAATTTGCATATGGCGGGAAGTTAAAGTTGAATGGACGTATACTGTATGTTGCAGCTAATACATTACACTACACAAGCCCAGGAAACCTTAATGAAATAAAATCACCCTGAAAAATGAAAAGTCGCCAGAGTCCTATGTACTCTATTGCACTTTACCTGGTCTGAGGCGGCGAATGCAAGTCTGGCGCAAGAGGTAACGTTCAGTAAAATCCGCATCTTAGTGAATTTGCGTAGTTACGTCCATTCGCCAGAACGAAAATTTTGCCAGACGAAAAGGGAGCTAATTACCGCTAGAGGCTATCTCCCTTGATAGCGAAGTTACGCCAGCGACCATTAGTAAATCGGCAAAGTAATGAAATGATGTCACAGTGGCGAATTTTTGCTAACGTTAGTCGCTTTGCCCTTTAGTAGATCTGCCCAATAGAATGCAGGATTAGGTTTGGTATTTGGCCATATTGAAGTACCCTGCCAAATGATCCAGATACACTGGTTCTAGCCCTTTGCATGTCATGTAAGCTGCTGAACAACTGAAGGACGCTTATACTGTCCATATATAATGCCAGTTTTGCTGACAGTAATCACGTTTGCTTATGTAAAATAAGAGTTCAAATTCAAATTGACTGCTTTAATAATTATTTAAATAGTAATAGTAGTAATAGTAATAATTTTCCACTGGGCTTGTAGTATCCTGCAGGCTGGATAAAAAAGATACAAAAGAAGCATTTAAAAAATCTACAATCATCTATACAGTTGCGTAACAAGCACTTGCCAGGCCCCCCACGAAAATATTTGAAGGTGCCCAGCGCGCATTGTAAGAGTCCCCCTCTCCTCCCCCTCCTCCTCCTCCTCCCTTCTTCACTTGAGCATCGAGCAGGCGAGCACATAAAATTCTCTTTATGAGAACACTGGAGGGTGGTTTATAGTGCTGCAGACCCCCTGGTCTGGGCAAAGCCTGTTCCCTGCCCCCCCCCCCCCCCGGGATTGCTAGGTCTGCTTCCTCTATAGTTATGTGCCTGCATCTATACTAAAAGTATAAGGAAGTACAAGGAATAGTGCCACCTAAACTATTCAAGCATCACAACCTTAAGAGTTCCATCCTTAAGCATTATAGTTATAGCTGTAACTACATGGAACTAAAGAGGATTAAATGACCCAAATATTCTATTTTGCAAGGAATTTCAGCTATCAACAACAGACCAATAAAAACATCCATATTTTAACGTTTCTAAGCACAAACATATTACCACCTTTGTCATCATATAACTCATTTTTCAGGATCATACCTGGGGCACTAAAAACAATATCTAAATGCTGCCACATGTTTAGAAAATTAAAAGGGGTTTCAAAAAATTCCACAAATATTAAGGCAAAACAAAGAGACCATTGGAAAAAAAACCCAGTCTAACTGAATCTTTTTCTAAATGCCTTAACATGCCCTTTGTTATAACAGATCTCCTAAGTGTGACAAGAATCTATACGAATGACTACCCATGTGCTCTACTACCTTTACAGTTAATTATTTTTCACATTTATCATATTTTCTTTTTTTCTAGCTTTAGTTTCTTAGTAAGGTTACTAAATTAACTGTATGCTACAGAATATATAATGCTATTTTCAACTGTTATATTTACTGTGTTACAGTGCATTGTAACAGAATGGCTGACAGAATACCTGGGAAAGTCCTGGATGCTGTTTGCTTGTCCCAGCTTTCTATCAAAATGGTTCCGGCCATGTAGCTGGTCCAGGTTTTCTTGCACTCAGGTGGGCTAATTTAAATAGTCTTCCAAGTATGTGAGAACTGGGAAGGAGACTGTGTTTTTTCTGAGCTGAGCTGCTGGAAGATGAAATAGCACCAGGTGTCTGGAAAGAGGAGCAGGAGAAAAATCCCCCCTAACTGACTAGGTGCTGAAAATCTAAGAGACTTTTGTGGACTTTGTACACCTAATGCTGCAAGTGCTGGACATATTTTGTTTTCTGTGTACACCATTCTGACTGTTAAAGAAGAATGCCCCATACTTCATACTTACCCCTCGGCACAGATTCTTCCAACTGAGTTCCACGCATCCATCTTCCGACTCTGTATTTCTGTGCATGCAGTTGCAGGAGTTTGCTGGTTTGCGACAACTGGGCATGCGCGGAATTACACGGAATTTGCCAACCTCCCAGTCAGCTTACCAAGGAACCAGAAGATGGATGTGTGGAACTCCGCTGGAAGAATCTGTGCTGAGGGGTAAGTATGGGGCATTTCCCGGGGGGCAGTTAGCCTGGGGGGAGGAGGGAGGTGTACCTGGGGTGGGGTGTACAGGTTTTTTTCCCACAGGTTGAATTCTCCTTTAAAGCGGGACTGCTATTGTTGAAGCAAGTGTACTGAACCGGTTCATTTTGTTGATTATAAAAACCAGCCAAGCTGTATAAAACTGTTTACGGTGGCGTTCGACGTTTGTGTGCTAAAACAAGGGCCGGAACTAAGCCTAGGGTGCAAAGCTGGAGGGGCACCAGGCACGCACCTTCTCTGCCTCATATCCCCAGTCCGGTCCCCTCTCAGCGCTCTGGCTGGCATCTGCATCCTCATGCGCACGTGTTCAAAGGTTCTTAAGTGCGCATGGACCTTTTTGTGTGTGCGTCCTTTTTGCATGCACATGTCCTTTCACACATGCACGAGCTGGCTAAAACAGTGCTGTGCTTATGATCCCTGCTAACCCAACTCTCACAGCATATATAAAACTCAATATAAAATTTAAACCTGTTAGTAAATAAGTCATTTTTGACATTTGTTGTTGACACTATAATATTGACATTATAATGTTGCATCGACTGTATTCCTTAACTGATGCATGTTTTACTTATTTATTGTGCATTAACTATTTTTCAGATTTTTGCACTATATTTTCCTGGGTTTCATCCTTAGCTAATTTGTTATCCTTTTTGAATATTTAGTTTTGTATGTAGATACATTATGACAGGCCTGTCTCTTGTAATTTTTACAACTGTTGTGCTCTCTATTTGTCTATGAATAGCTTTTAATACCAATGTATTCAGACACATTTGTTTAATTACAAGCCTGAGTAAATATTAAAGGGGAACTCCCCTTCCAAAACAAAATGTAAAAAATCTTTAGCATTTTCTTAATATTAGCAGTTTGGCATAATAATATCATGCTTTCTCCCTAGAATATGGTACAGTATATGGCATTTATGTATATTTCTTAAGAAACAACTAGAGATCTCATGAAGCTGAAAGCTTGCTTTTCTCTGTCAACAGCTAGTCCAACTTTACCAACATATATAAATATATCTGCTAATTTGCATAAGAAAATCTGCCCCACTGTTTTCTGTAATTAAAATTTCTAATTTTATGTTTTTTTCATATTTAAGTATGATAAAGGGTTGGCTATCTGCTAATTATATTTCACATGCAAAATATCCATAATTCAAAAAAAGAAAGATATTTCTCATTTTTTCTTATTTATGAGTGTTTTGTTCATAAAAAAATTAAATAGTTTTAATTTACAAATTATTTTCACTGTTACTACTAATATAAATTTATGGGGAAACACTTCGATTGATTTGACACTTACCACAATTTTGTGTTATAGTTTAGCTCTGTCACTGAACATCCGATATAAGCAGTTGAATCAATTCTCATGAAATTACACATTTAAAAAAGCATAAAGCTTTGGCTAGTGTGTCAGCCCATTAAACCCTTTCCTGACCATCAGGAATGTGTTGATCAATTTGATAAAAATCTAAACTACTTGTAATATTTTATTATACCCCACTTTGAAGTGAAAAGAGAAGGTAAATGCTTGCGATCACAAACCATACAGTGTATTGATTGTCTTCAGATTTAATAACAAGATGTCTTAGATTAAGTTTTTTCCTGTCATTCACCATGGGTAATGTGCACCAACCCTTTCCCTTTTGACAGTAATTATAAACCAAATACAAAACATCACTGACAACAAAATCCTCCACCCGCATGATAGTAACATCACTTTTGTCAAGGATGTAAAATATATAGACTGTGAAGGAAAAGGTGCGCCAGAATAAAATATGAATTACTAAAAATCTGTATGTTTAAATATATTTTTATCTCTTGGTAAGCTTTTTAATTACAATTTCTATAAACAAATCTATCTTGTAATAGTATTTTAGGATCCACTGTTTAAATGCAAAGGTTTAAAATGCTCTTTTAAATATCTGCTTATTTAAATAAAATAAGCTTTTCTTATACAGCCAATGTATATAATTTAGTTTTCATACATATATTCATGGGGGATTACAGTATTTTTGTTTCTTGTTGGTGTTCAGTTTTTGACCCCGTTTAGCTAGTTCCACCCTCTTCTGTTCTGGCTAACTGGATCTTATTTAAAGGAACAGTTCAGTGTTAAAATAAAAACTGTGTAAATAGATCTGGCTGTGCAAAATAAAAAATGTTTCTAATATAGTTAGTTAGGCAAAAATGTAATGTATAAAGGCTGGAGTGACTGGATGTCTAACATAATAGCCAGAACACTACTTCCTGCTTTTCAGCTCTATAACCCTGAGCTAGTCAGCGACTTGAAGGGGGGCCACATGGTACATATCTGTTCAGTGAGTTTGCAATTGATCCTCAGCATTCAGCTCAGATTCAAAAGCAACAGATATGACCCATGTGGCCACCTCTCAAGTCTCTGATTGGTTACTGTCTGGTAACCAGGGTAACCAGTCAATGTAAACCAAGAGAGCTGAAAAGCAGGAAGTAGTATTCTGGCTATTATGTTAGACATCCAGTCACTCCAGCCTTAATAAATAACATTTTTGCCTAACTAACTATATTAGAAACTTTTTTTATTTTGCACAGCAATTCCTTTAAAGGACAAAAGTTCCTGCCCTAGAAAATTTTACAACAGATCAGTGTTAGGTTATTTGCATGTTTGTATTTTTTTCTACTACATGCTGTTTTGTTCTTGTGTGGGTACCTTAACCTTGGTATGAAACAGATCACATGAAGTCATACTCTGGCTAGATTATAACTGTCCTGAGGTATTGTAATAAAAGGCACAGCCAGTAAATTGCTCCTGCTCATTGGCTGCTATGGGTTGCTAGACCTGTAGCAAACTTTGCACCTTGCATTACATTACATTACTGCATTTAGCCTGTTGCATACATGGTGTTATATCTTCCTCTGTACTCTTAAGGAAAGCCTATCAGTGCTACTCCATTGAAAAACAAGAGCAATGCTCTGATGTGGCATACACTGTCCCCATACCTCCCAACATTTTGGAAAGAAAAAGAGGGACCAAAAAAAAAAAAAGGCCAACGCCCATTTTGTGGCCATACCCACTAATTACCATGTTCATATTACAAAATTTCACAGGTTATAAAAGTTTGAACATATTTCTGTGTTTTTTTCCCAGTTATTACAGTTTTGCTAATAAAGGTAAATTGCCCTTTAAGCTGTGAGTCTAACTTTTCCCAAGTGACCTGTTATTTTATATTGTTACAATTACTTATTTGCTTATCTATATACATTTGAATTGTTACAAATGTATCTTATGTTCTGTTGTGGCTGTTCTGGGCTCTCTGCCAAAAGCCAATTAAGTTAGAAACTTTGTTTATTTTTCTGGCTGTTCAGTGCAGAGAAAAACGGGACTTTCCAGTACAAACGAGGGACTGCAGGTTGCGCTGTCAAAAGAGGGACTGTCCCTCTAAAAACGGTTGGGAGGTATGTGTCCCTGACAGTCTTAAATAAATACACATTTTTCATAATTATAAATGTTTGTTTCCTATTTTTTATTCTAATTGGCCTAGACCAGTGAAACATAACTGCTGATTGATGGTTGTGGGTTACTGTTCTTTCTTTCTTCATTATAGTATATAATTCATGTGCACCTGACAAAATGAAAGTTGAGAGGAAAAGATAAAATATATATTTTAAGACAGATAATGCTAAAATATGGTGCTAAAGATGAATTCTGTCTCTAATAAAGGCAGCCATGTATGGGACGATGCTGCACATTATCAAACCAATTAGCCCCAGGCCAAATGCAGTTTTTAAGACTTGATTGACTTCAAAGACAAAATGTTGCTTTATGGCAATAGTGCTATAGTGCTATTTTGGAGGATAACAAAGGAATAACCAATGCAGCTTTAGAAATTTTAATCATTAATGGCATTTTGTTATCCAGATGTAAAATTCACTAAAAGCAGAAAAGAAACACTTCATGGTATTTTTTCTACCTTTAGTACATTTAAATACATATAATATATGTATTCACATTTATATTACACCTATTAACATTTTATATGACTGTTATCATACACTCTGGAAGAATCAGAAGTGTGATGAAACATTTTCCTGTTGGATTAGCCTTTTTGGGCAATGCAGGTTGGAATAAGCATTGCCAAATCCTTGGTACCTCTCTTGTCAGTTGTACTCTTTGCCCCTGCTAAAGGTGAATGAGGAGAAGGAGAAACAAACATTAAAAAAGAGTTTATGTGACATGCAGACTGAAATATAAATCTTGGCAAAGTGTTAAACACAAAGCCTAAACATTGTTTTATTTGGTAGCATATAGTCAAGAACTTACACATTACAGAAGACATTTTAGGAGAATTGTAATTGTATCAGCCCATGTTGCCATTTGTTGTTAAATTAATTGATGTCAATAAAGACTGGCTTTTTGTCAGTTCTGCTCTCTCAGACAGAGTCTGATGTGCTCTTTATTGCCTGCAGAAACACTACCTCTGTTCACACAGAAAATCTCAATGGTCTGTTGCATTTGGACAAGTGATTGATTCCTCTGTAATACTCGTAAGTGGGAGCTATATCAGTGTCTAAAGAAATAACGGTATAAAGCAGACAAGATCTTTAGCAATAACTGGGCCACCCTGCATCAGGTAAAATTCACTGCTTATGGATGAAATTTGAATGTCACATTAGGTATATGTTAAGTAGAAGAAATGTGAGCTTTGGGTTCTAATGCTGTATAAGTTCTTAGAGCCACTTCTGTAAAGTATTGCAACTACAACACAAGTATTTATCAAGAGATCCAGAGAATGTGTATTTATGTATGTATTACAGTATATACATGCCC
The DNA here is from genome assembly GCA_038501925.1 of Xenopus petersii. NCBI lineage: Eukaryota > Metazoa > Chordata > Amphibia > Anura > Pipidae > Xenopus > Xenopus petersii. Next base: position 106,529,566 of record CM076672.1, read on the forward strand.
ATTTGATAATATATATTATATAAAAATATGTCTATCTATCTCTGTCCATCCATTTACATACATGTATTTAGTTTATGCATCTAACTGTCTTACTACTTACACATCTAGCTACGCATTCTGTAAATCTAACTACATATGAAGTTGAACTAGTACTTTAAGCACAAGTTCTGCCTTTCCAAATAATTCTCACTCCCCTTACAGGTACACTTTCAATTCTAATCCTGCCATTTCTGCAGTAACTGTAAGAAATGAATAGCTTGATCATTGCCCATTGCTTTAGTTTGAAGCAGCAATTGTTATTTGGTAGCTGAGTGTAAAAAAAGGATCTAATTCTTTTTTTCAACTTGTCCATCAAGTTCAACATTTATCCCAATTGAATGCTTCCTAAGGATTTCTAAACTGATTCAGATATATTCAGAGTCAATACTGACACAATAGTAATAATTTCAGTGCAATTTTAGCTTTCAGTAAGTGCAGTTTATAAATGTAACAGTGCAGCCCTAGACAATGTGAAGGTTTGCTTCATATTGACCAAAATGTTGCCATATGGACCATACTATGTTTCACATAAGCCAGATAAAAAGGGTTTGTATTAAGAGTTTGTAGATTTTTAATTAAGTTAAGTTAATGTTTAAATGTATCTCATTATAAAATATTCATTTATCATGTTACTTTTAATATGTAACTCCACCCACTGGAACTCTAATCAATGAATCCTTCTCTTTCACCCCTTGTGCCTCAGGTAGTACTTTAAGGGGCTTATTTATCAAAGTCCAAATTTATCTCATTATTTTTATTAAAAAAAGTCTGGCCAACTCCGAATTGCCAATTATAAAAGTTGCATAAAGATGACATAGTATATTGGAGATGGACCAACAGGGTTTTTAGTCTCGCAGTAGTAATTTAGATTTTAAAAAGTTGTATGGCAGTTTACCGTATATACTCGAGTATAAGCCGAGTTTTTCAGCACCCAAAATGTGCTGAAAAATTCTACCTCGGCTTATACTCGAGTCAATGGCAGCGCTACAAGGGCACCGGGAAAATATCTTTTGTTGGAGTCGAGGTTGCTGAGGACTCTGACTCCAAAACAAGGGAAGCACGCAGTGCGAGGCTAAACGCGTTTGGAAATACCTGCTTTCGCATCCCAAACGAACTTCCAAAAGGGCCAGCCAGGTGCCGCGTTGCTGGAGGCGGAAGTGCAGAACAAATGACAACTTCCGGTGTCCTCCTGCTATACCGCTGCCGTCCTGAACCCCTCTCTCACCCCCCTCTGGCCCATGGAGCCCGATGCCTTCCTGCGGGACTACCTAAAATCAGAGCTGGCGGCTGCAGCACAGGAGAGTTGCGTATTCCTTTTGCTGTTCGGCAGCACTGCTCCAGTGGTGGCTCACTAAGAAGAGTTGCTGCTGAACCGCACAGGCGGCCGCCTGCTGGAGGGAGTCTGGGGGAGGCACTTCCCATGTTCTGCTCTGTGTGGCTCCTCAACACCCCCGGGGAGCCCCTGATGAGCTGCAGTCCGAGCTGGAGATGGAGTACAGCGGTGTTCGACAAGTCCACCTCCCTGTCTGTGCGTCTGGCACCATGCCCAACTACACGATCAGGTACTGGGGGAGGGGTATACCCTGGCTCCTGCCCAACTAAAAGATTATGAGCTGGAGGGAGAAGAGACGAGCAGGAGAAAGGGAGAAGAGCAGCAGGGAGGGAGGGAGAAGAGAAGGAGGAAGGGAGAAGAGACAAGCAGGAGGGAAGATGCTGGGAGAGAGCATTCCTGTAATAATGGGCTACACATGTTGCAGGATTGCAAGCTGACTGGGCAAGCTCATGTGCATGCATTTATGCTGTGCCAGTGGCTGGCATGTGAATGGGCTCCTTACTAATTGCCACTACTTGACCTGTAGTTTTACATATAAAAGTAAAGTCCTGCAGAGCAGCCCAGAAAAACACTGTCATATTATCACCATTGTCCCCTCAATTCTCATTCTATAGTCACTACAACTTGTGTGTCCATTAAGGGGGTATGAGGCTGCACTCTCTGCCCATGTGCGTCCCGGCACCCTGCTTTGCGCTGTTCACCCTGTGATGCATTTCTCACCCCTAGGCTTATACGCGAGTCAATAAGTTTTCCCAGTTCTCATAGGTAAAATTAGGTACCTCGGCTTATACACAGGTCGGCTTATACACGAGTATATACGGTAGTTCCACTGATTAAAAATGTTATCTTATAAAAATTCTACAATTATATCAGTGAGTAGTATGTATTTAAAGTCATTTGTTAATTTGGTAGGTTGATTTGGCTTTAAACGGTGCAAGCTTATACAGGTATCACTCTTCCAGAGAGCTCTGATTGTTCACACACCAGTCAGATGACCAGTTGGTTACAGTGTGCAACTTGGGACATTAGAGTATACATAGGGGCAGCCAGTATCTTATAGAGGAACTACAGCTTTAAGTCCCCCCCCTCCCGATGACTTGGCCTGGCCCTGCTGCTCTGGAGAGACAGCTGAACGCACTAAAATACACAGTGATTTTGCCTTCTCATCAACTGCAATTGATTTTAAAAAATTCTGTGCAATTTTCTGTGGCATTTTTCAGAGAAGTGAAATTATGGAATTTTTGCTCATTGCTGGTAAAGGTGTGCTGTATGCTAAAAATCCTTTGAATAACATTTATAACAATGTATAATTATTCAGTATAAAAACTGGGTAAATAGATGGGATGTGCAAAATAAAAAATGTTTTCAATATAGTTAGCCAAAAATGAATAAAGGCTGTAGTGACTGGATGTCTAACATAATAGCCAGAACACTTCCTACACAGCAGCTCTTTTGGTTTCCACTCAGTGGTTCGGTCAAAATTGTTTGCTTTTGAATCTGACCTGCATGCTGATGATCAAAAGCAAACTCACTGAACAGTTATGTCCCATGTGGCCCACCTTAAAGGAGAACTAAATCAATAACTTGTCAATAGCAGCAATGATCCAGGACTTCAAACTTGTCACAGGGGGTCACCATCTTGAAAAGTGTCTGCAACACTCACATGCTCAGTAGGCTCTGAGCAGCTGTTGAGAAGTTCAGCTTAGAGGTTGTCGCAAATTTGCAAGCAGAAAATGAGGTTGGGCTGTAATATAAACTGATGCTACAGGGCTGATTATTACATTCTGGTGATAATTTCACTGGTTTCTGTGCTGCCATGTATTAATTACTAATCAGTCTTATATTGTGAGACTTATATTATGTTCTATGCATACTGTATATTGTGAGGTTGTCCCTAAGCTCAGCAGCACAGAGCATGTGCAGTAAATCAGCAGAAAATAAGATGGGGAGCTACTGAGGCATCTTTAGATACACTGATCTTCCCTGCTAAAGGGCTGTGATTAGTGATGGGCGAATTTATTTGCCAGGCGAATTCGCGGCGAAAATGCGTTGCAAAAATTCGCCAGCATCAAAAATGTTTTTTCCTGAAAAACGGACAGCGGCATCAAAAAACGGACGCCGGCGTCAAAAAATGGGTGCCGGCGTCAAAAACGAGACGCCGGCGCCGTTTCGCAAATTCTTCGCCGTTTCGCGTGAAATTCGCAAATTTTTCAGTGAAGCTAAATGCCGCAAATTCGCCCATCACTAGCTGTGATTGCTTTAGGCTGGTACTGAAGCCCAAAACATAATGTACAACATTTCTAGCCTAATTCTTTAGTAAGGCTTTAGTTCTCCTTTAAAGTGATTGACTAACTCAGAGTTAAGCTGGCCATAGATGTAAAGATTAAAATATCTTTTCGTTATCGTAAGACCACGATTATCTTGAAACGATCATTTAAATGTATGATTTGACCATCAACTAAAAATCAACTAAAAAGACAATTTCAGGCGATATTGCCAGGAAAACTGAGGATAGTTGCCTGCTTGGCCCTGCAAACATAGATAGATTGCACTGGGACCAATTTTTTAACCTGGCCGATCAATTTTCTGACAGATGTTGACGGATTGGTCGGATTGCACTGAAACCGATTGTTCACCAACGAAAGATCTTTGCGTCTATGGGGACCTTTAGAGAGCTGCAAAGCAGGAAGTTCTGTTTTATTCTGTTAGACATCTTGCTGGGTTTATTGTATGAAAATTAGGGACAGACCACATTTTGGGATTTGGCTGAATTCTGAATCTTTCATGAAGGGTTTGGGTGAATCCCGAACCCTGGTTTACATATGCAAATTAAATTTGCATATGGAAATTTGCATATACAAATGACGACAAAGAAGGGCTATAAGAACCATGCAGTGTGAGCAGGGGAAAAAAAAACTCAATGTCCATTTTTCATGTGACTAAAAAGTTGTGTGATTTTAAAGATGTGGATTCAGTTTGACCAGGCAATTGCATTTGGCTTAATCTGAATCCCGCTAAAAAATGGCCAAAGTGATTACAGTTCTTCACTGTAGAATTATTTAAATTTTTTACATGCTTCTGTTATGCAGCTTACATGCTTCAAACTCTAACATTTACTTGGTTACTGAGGCTTAATTATCCTAGCAACGTGTGGTTTAGATATATACTTGCAGCGGTCGTGCTCCGACCAGCATTGCCTCTGCGTCTCGTGTTGTAGAGAGGCAACGCTGGTCGGAGCATGACTGCTGCAAGTGCGGGTGATTGAAGGACTGGGGGATTGTGATGCTCGAAAATATGCCACAATTGTGAGTGTAATTTTAAAAGTTTTTTTATAAAACAAAAGGATTTTATGTTATGTTACTGCTCAAGTTGTTGCTTTTTAAAGCAACAACTTGAGACCGGACTTGCTGACCAGCATTAAGACACCTTGAAGGGCTTTAAAAATTGAACGTTTGTGAGTATACATCTAAATCACACGTGATGATTTGACTTTAACATATCTGTGTGCCACGTGAAGTGTATAAGAGCTCTGCTCAATTGAGACTCTGGAAAGTGGGCTAAATATATAGAAAAATGGGTGAATATATTACACTATTTATTATCTTATGGCTATACTGCTGGTTTCCTTAAGCTATTGCAGCACTGACTCCATACAACTTGAAGGAAGCTTGGTGTTATACTCAAAGGAGAACAAGTTTATTGGGAGTCGGCAAAGAAAGGGAAACTCCAGGAATGTTTGGGTACATTAACTGAGTTTTTAATTATCCTAGCAACCATGCAGCAGTTAGGAAGTCAGGATAAAAGATAAATAGGAGAGGTGTCAAATAGGAATATATAGAGTGGATAATGATAAATTCACTTGAAATAAGCTTAACATTTGAATCAGTTATAGCAACCAATCAGCAAGTAGCCATTTACAACCAAACATCTAAGTTTTCAGGCTACCTGGCCTGATTCAAATATGACTTTTATTACATAGTCCCATAAAAGTTTATTTAAACATTGACTTCCCCTTTAACATCAAAAATGTTATATAAAAAATAACAGATACTGCACATGTCTTAAGCACACTGCATAATTGCTTTCTCCATTTGTTAAGCTTTACAGATGCCAAAAATTATTATTGGCAAAAATAAATGCATGTAAATTACTGTGATCTTAATCCTGTAAGTATTGTAGTTATGTGCTGCACAACCACCTACAGTTCTTTAAGCAATGACAAATAATTGAAACAATTAATCTAATTAGAGCAGACAAACTGTGGGTTTGTTTTTTGGTGAGACACCCATAAAGCCTATGTTTAACAGCCTTTTTTACATCTACATTAAAAGGCTTTTTTTTGCCAATATTTTATTATAATTATATTACCAATTAATTGTAATGGGAATTGTAAACCGGAGACAGTTTTAATTACAACTGAAAAAAATATGAAAAGTCTTAAATGTATACAATGACAGATAATAGCAATTATTTATGGTATTAACCCTTTAAAGCAGGGGTGCCAAAAAGGTAGATCAGGATCTACCAGTAGACCTTTAGCTGGGGATCAGTAGATCAGGATCTACCAGTAGACCTTTAGCTGGGGATCAGTAGATCTCAAGTCACTGTCAACAATCAGTTTGCCATATCATCCTCCTGTTTCATACTTTTCATTCATATATTTACTACATTAAGGATACATAAGAAGTAGTTGTTTATTAGATATAGCAAGATATATGTTCTCCTAAATCAATATTTAAGTAATATTTTCCATTGAAGAGAATGCTAACAATGATTTTATGAATGTAGATCATAATGGGACAACCTCACTAAAAGCAGACCTCGTATTACAAAAGTATGGGCACTCCTGCTTTAAAGGTATAAATGCATGAAATTGTTTGAAAATTATATACATACTTATTGGAATAATTTGGAATAATTTGCTAATTTAATAAGTTAAAGCAGCTATACATGTTAAGATCAGCTTTTTTGGTAATGTCAAATGAATGGACTGTTTACTGATATGCCCACTTCAAGCATATTGTGCTGATCTGATAATTTGAACCTTGGGCGAGCCAAACAGGCTGTCACATCAACAAGATGATGACTGCCTCACCCTGACACAATTTGATATCTAGCCAATTTTCTGCCAGATATCTGTCAGTGAGACAAGTAGGATTGCCATGTATGACCACTTTAAATCTATTGATGATTCTTACCTGGTGGTGGTGCATACCTACATATGCAGTGAAGCCACCAATCATCAACACATTCAGCAACCTCTGTGTTCAGTAAGGGGATGTATAAGATGTAGTTCATGAACTATTTTACTAGAACAGAACAGCAGTGCCGACCCTGGACCGTGACGTTTGCTTCCTCTATAAATGTGAGATATTCCCTATCCCCAGCCGATCTCTTACCTACATGGCGCAATCTTGCAGGAAGCAGTGGACACAAATAAGTAAGAGGGTGGATGGGTATGTGCCCTGGCACCTCAAAGGTTTTATTTGGGGGAGCGGACCTGGCACACCATTGTTATGCTACTGTTGAACTGCAATCATGCTTTTCACATTCAAAACTTGTAACTGGAACTTTGCAGTAGCTCAAAACTATAAAGGGTCTAAAAAAGGAAGGCCTCTGCAATTTAGCATTTAGCCTTTTTGCACATTTGCTGGAATGTTTATAACACTAGTATTGCATACAGGGTAGCCACACTAAAGACAGAAATTTCAAACAGTTATGAAATTTTAGAAAACAGCTGCCTCCTTTGGGATAGTATTTAAAAGTATTGATGTGTCTTAAACATGTACATGTTTCTCTGCTTTTCTTTTTTGGGGGAAAAAAAAAATTCATATATAAAATATTGTAGTTTAGACCATTAATTAACTTTTTGAGTGAAGGAAGTTAAGTTACTTGCCTGATGCAGAAAATCTTTACATCCAGATAAATATATAGATATAGATAGATATATAAATAAATAAAAGTGACACAGAGCATCTGTGTTTTTGCTAATTTTGCCTTTCTACTTCCCCCATTCATTTGGCAATAATACATGCATTTCCAATGAAATGCCCCCTAGATTGTTAGTAATTTAGAGATGCAGATTAGGAAGTACCAGGGGCAACAAGGTGCTGGGACTCATTCCCCAGATGCTGGTCTTGATCTGTAACAGGCTCTGTAACAAGATCTTGTGCATTGAAGACTGGAGTGATGTCCATGTGATTGCGTTCAACAGCCAGTGTTAAAAACCGTATCTGTGCTATCAACTCCATTAAAATGATAATAGTGCCGAAATTGTTATATCTTTTTCGGACTCTCCCGATCCCAATTGTCCAGGATGACCTACATAGGTTTAACTTGAAGTTGGGACGCTTTGTTTGGGCTGGAAAACACCCTCGGGTCAGTAGATCCATTATTGGATTGCCTAAGAACAACGGGGGCCTGGGGTTTCCTAACCTGTCCATTTATTATAAAGCTCCCCAACTATCGCAAATTCTGACGCTCCATACCACGTTAGATAGCCCCCATTGGGTACAACTTGAGACTTTACTCTCTTCACCTTTTTCACCTTCAGCCTTGGTTTGGTGCCCTTCTAAGACTAGGCCTAAAATAGGTAACGTTTGCTTACAGCATACACTTAAGATTTGGGACAATGTATGTGATCGCTTTACCCTGAAATCTTTAATGTTACCGGCTGCCCCTTTGTTGTTTCCTCCTGGTCTTCACCACACGGCCTTTAAATGGTGGATTACCCAAGGTGTTTTGACCCCTGCACACTTGCTTTCTCTGTCTGGCCCATATACCACGCAAGATTTGATTACTAAATATAATGTTCCTCTATATGAATGATTTAGGGCCTGCCAACTTTTACATTTTGTTCATTCTCTATGAGATTCTCCTCAGGAAGGGGTTAGAACGCGTACCTATTTTGAATTTTGGTGTTGTAAAGCCCCTAAAGCACAGAAAGTAGTCTCACTTTTCTACAGTAATTTCCTTAAACTTACAGATTGTCAACATCTCACCTATTTACAGGCATGACATAAGGATATGGACTATCATATGAGTTTTGACGAATGGGAATCGATATGGAGTAATGTAAGAAGATCCTCTAGAAACGTTACTTTATTGGAAGCCAACTATAAGGTTATGTTTCGCTGGTATTTGGTTCCTGCTCGAATAGCACAATTTTTCCCTACGGCATCAGATAGATGTTTTAGGGGCTGCAGCCAAAGGGGGACCATGTTTCATGTATGGTGGCAATGTCCCATAGCTCTAAGATACTGGACTAGGATCTATAATATGATATTTTCAATTTTCAATGTTTCCATCCCTAAACATCCTAGTACAGCCCTTTTGTGTAAGAAGCCTGCTTCATTAACCCACAGTCAATTTCAATTAGTTCTTTCCATAATGAATGCCGCGAAACAGACGATTGCGAAATCATGGAAAACTAAACAAATTTCCTTTGTCGCTACCAAAATCAAGATTGATTGGATTATGGGTCAAGAGAAACTATCCAGTATCTTATTGGACTCCCACCAAAATTTTTTGCGGGTTTGGTCTCCTTGGCTGGCATATAAGCATGGGGCTGACTCTCCAGTAGCTCTTTTGAGTGTTTAAGTACTATGACTATGAAGATTTTCATTCATCCAGGTCATAGTATATCTAGTATAGGTCAATCTAAAAACAACTGGACTTGCTGAGTAATCAATGAAGACGTTTCACTACTCATCCGAGCAGCTTCTTCAGTTCAACTGACTGGTGTGGGAAGTTCTCGGCATATAAACTCTTCCACTAATCCATTTACAATGGCACATTGTAACTCTTCAAAGAGGTGACATCTGAAGAAACTCACAGAGGTGTTGATTCTGTGTAGTTGTGATAGGATTATCCAATGTGTCATGCAACTCCTAGATACAGGTGTTACTTGTGACATTAATTAACACCTGTATCTACTGTCATGAAGCAGCAGTTGGAAAAGGACTGAAGAACTAACCTGGAAGCAGAAAGATGAGACACCAAATAACACCAAAAACACTTGGGTTAGGTTAGGATAGGGTACTAACCCAGCCTGAAAAGGATGTGTTAGCCAAGGGGTTAAACTATGCAGTGACACCACAACACATACCAGTAGTTGAACTCATCACAACCACAGAGTCTGCTATCAAAAATAATAACTTGAAAAATGAAGAAGCAGAACAACTCCGGCTAAAAGTGTCAGCTGCTTTGTCAAGTGCCAGAACACCTCTCTCTAACCTTACTACAGAAGAGAGGAGAGCACTCAGCTCTCTGAGTAAGGACCCGAACATCACTATCCTGCCAGCAGATAAAGGGAGATGCACAGTTGTGCTCAACACAACTGACTATGACTGCAAGATAACCACTCTGCTCAGTGATAGCAATACATATGAACCTTTAGGGAAAGACCCAACCAGTGGTTACAAGAAAAAGGTGATCGGTTGCCTACAACAACTTGAAAAGGAGAAAGCCATTGATCGAATTTTATACCACCATCTGTATCCCAGGGAAGCCACACCATGCTTATACGGACTCCCCAAGATACACAAGGAAGGAGCCCCACTAAGACCCATTGTCAGCAGCATAAATTCAGTGACATACAGCATTGCAAAATTCTTGGCTAACATCTTAGCCCCGTTGGTAGACAATATAGTGCATCATATCCAGAATGCCAAAGAGTTTGTAACCAAGATTCACGGCGTTACACTAGAGGCAGAAGAAACAATGGTATCATATGATCAGTTCTTTGTTCACATGTATACCTACTACAGAGGCGATTGAGACTGTAAGAAATCGACTGCAACATGATAACACCCTCAGCAGCAGAACGAAGCTCAGTCCCAACCAAGTTTGTTTGTTGCTAGATTTGTGCCTTAACACCACATACTTCAAGTACAAGAACCTTTTTTATAGACAGAAACATGGCTGTGCAATGGGTTCTCCAGTCTCTCCCATTGTAGCAAACTTGTACATGGAGGAAGTGGAAAGGAGGGCCTTACTTACTTTCCAGGGAAATACACAGACTCACTGGTTAAGGTATGTGGATGATACTTGGGTTAAAATCAGATCCAATGAAGTGGCGGCCTTCACAGAACACATTAACTCAGTGGACAATAACATCAAGTTCACAAGGGAAGATGTCCATGAGAACAAACTTGTTTTTTTGGACTGTTTGATATGTATCCAAGAGGGGGTAACTTTAAGACGGAAGTATACAGGAAACCCACTCATACGGATCAATATCTGTTGTTTGATTCCCACCATCCACTGGAACACAAACTGGGTGTCATTCGAACCCTGCACCACCGGGCGGAATGTGTGGCAACTGATACAGAGTCCAAAGACAAAGAGCAAAAACATCTCAGAGGAGCTTTGAAAGCGTGTGGCTACCCAGACTGGGCCTTTGTCAAAACAGCAGCAACCAAGCCCAACAGGAACACCAATAGAAATAACCGCCCGGAGACACATAGTAGGCGAAACATAGTCATCCCATATGTAGCTGGAGTGTCAGAGAAACTCAGGAGGATTTTCAACAAACACCATGTCCCTGTGTTTTTCAAACCTAGCAACACACTGAGACAAAAACTGATACACCCAAAGGATCAAACACCAAAAGAAAAACAAAGCAATGTGGTATACGGAGTCCAGTGTATCGAGGAGTGCACAGATCTATACATCAGGGAGACAAAACAACTGCTCTCCAAGCGAATGGCTCAGCACAGGAGGGAGAACTCTACAAGGCAAAACTCAGCTGTCTTTCTACACTTAAAAGACAAGGGACACTCCTTTGAAGACAGCAAGGTCCAAATCTTGGATAAAGAAGACCGCTGGTTTGAACGAGGCATGAAAGAGGCGATTCATGTCAAGGTGGAGAGACCATCTCTGAACAGAGGTGGGGGGCTTCGACACCACCTGTCTGCTACATACAATGCTGTTCTAACATCTGTACCCCGGCGGATTCAGAACACTTCACACATCCATTCATGCAACTCTCACAAGTAACACCTGTATCTAGGAGTTGCATGACACATTGGATAATCCTATCACAACTACACAGAATCAACACCTCTGTGAGTTTCTTCAGATGTCACCTCTTTGAAGAGTTACAATGAGCCATTGTAAATGGATTAGTGGAAGAGTTTATATGCCGAGAACGTCCCACACCAGTCAGTTGAACTGTAGAAGCTGCTCGGATGAGTAGTGAAACGTCTTCATTGATTACTCAGCAAGTCCAGTTGTTTTTAGATTGACCAATACTAGATGTTTAAGTACTACTTTACCTTGTTGCTGGTAAAGAATCTTGTAATTTCAATACTAGGTTTAGTCATTTTGTCAGTGTGATGTTTCTTGAATGTTTCTATCATGGAACGTTTGATACTCATAGTTTAAAGTAATACTAGGTTATGATGGGATTTGTATGGAAAAGAATTGATGTAATGCTATTCCCTGTATGCTTCCTGTACTTTCTGATCACTGTCATACCTGTGTTGCACTGCATTTCTTTTTGTTGTAACCAATAAAAATATTGAAATATAAAACCGTATCTGTGCATAATTCAGGGTTCATTGCACACAACAGTTCTGTTCTCTGTACCCTGTACCATATTTATAATCCTGCACAAAGTTCAGAGTGTTTCAGATCAGAGAAGTACAGGGGAGAAATTAAAGGCAAAGCACACCTTTTTAAACTTCTCTGTGGTCATTCTACCACAGATGTCATTAAAAATGAATGGAACATACATATTTGATCCTATTTTATCTAATCAAAACTACAGAATGCTTATAAAATATGAGAAATTACTTTGCAATGTCTTCATATGATCAAAGCAAACTCACATACAGTATATTTTGTTTATACATATTATAAGTCATTGCTAGATTAGGGCTCATCTCTACAAAGCTACACTGACCAAGGGTTAAAAATTCTAAGATCCCAAATAACAGTATATTTAATGAAGGAAATGCATAAACCCTGTATCTAAAATTCAATTTGATAAGTGAATTATAACATTAATTAATTAGTCATTCTCAATTTTTACCCTAATATATCCAATACGGTAGCCTTTGCACATGTTATAAAATGGGACAGCTTTGCTGTGGTCAATCTGCCTTCATGATGAATGCATATTGTGGCATTTCTATCCCATATGGATGAGAATGACTTGGAAAAGAGGCATTTGACCTTCAAAATCATGGAAATGTGAAACCAGACTTTCACTTTTACAGCTGGGAAAGTCACAGTATGACTTCTTCTACAGTTTCTAATGCATTGATTAAAATGCATGTTGACTTCAGGAATTGCTGACATTTTTTTTACATTCCTTTTGAGAAGTCTGAACTTGTATGTTTCCAGGCTGTAAAATAGCTTCTGGCTAACCTACTCTCATTAGCACCTATGACTCAATTGTTGATCATTTAAGAAAATGTTGCTAATTTAGAGCCATGGGCTATGAATAAACAAGGCTTGAAACCTTTTTGCTCATGCCATTATTAATCGTAAGACAACGTCCTAAAGAAAAACTGAAAAGGTCTGAGTGTGGCTCTGTCAGCTGCATTAAGATGGCTTAGATTTTGGCATTAAGAAACCTTGATCATGCCAGATCCAATCAAACACATTTTAGCTGGCGGAGTTTTGGGTTTAAAGCAATACATTTTACCACTTCAAATATTTCTGGATAAATTAGAGCAGTTTCTTAAACATTGTTTAATGATATTAAGCAAGGCATTTATGAACTTGCATTAAAGAAACAAGAGGAATTGTATGCTGTACTATAATCACAAAGAGAACAATTTTTCAAAAGCCTTATATAAGTTGACCATATAGTTTTATAACATTTTATTGTTTTTATTGTTAATTGCAATTTAAAAAATGAATGGATATACAGTACAATTGTCAAAAAATCTTAGGAGGACTCATGGCATTAAGAGACAATTACTTGAAGAGTTGCTTAAGAGAAAATATGTTCTATGAGTGCTTTACATTATAAATTATTGTCATTTTATGATCTATGTATTGATGTATTGATTAATTTTTTATGTATAAGATTATAGTATAACAAATTAATTTAAACATTTTTAAAAAGTGAATACTGGAAGATACATGTATAGTGAAGCTAATTTTAAAAGTAAGGAAGTTACTTAAAATTAAGTAAAATTAGACAGAAATTAGACTCTTTAGAAACTGGTATTAGTTGCAAGGGTGCTTTGACCAACAAGTAGACCACACATATGCAATAACATAATCTCTCATATGCACTTGAACTATAGCTAAAATATAGGTGCATCTAGAAACTAGCAAGATTTGGATATGAATTTCTACAAGTGGTGGTAATGGTATTGAGCTCACATATGTTCATGCTGCGCTTTAAATTTGCATAATGTAACTAGGAGGGGATTGTATTTACAGAACTCAAAATGAGACCCTACTGGTCTTGTGGCAACTTTATGGATCCACAGGGCTGCTGTCTATTGTAATGCATACAACTGTCTTATAATCTTACACATATAAAAGCAATACTTTTTAAAAAATACTTTATTTAAAGTAGTACATAGTTGAAATAGTAAAAAATACTTTATTTAAAGGAGTACATAGTTGAAATATTGGGACTAAAACAAAATCCGGCAAAGATTTAGAGTGGGACAGAAAGCAAAAAGATCGATGGCTGCCTATTATAAAGTAACACTGAAGCAGAATACAGATATAGGAACTGTTATCCAGAAAGTTCTGAATTAGAGGAAAACCATCTTCAATAGAGTGCATTTAAATCAAATAATTCAAAATACAAAAGAATCATATTTCCTTTTTCTCTGCAATAACAAAACAGTACCTTGTACTTGATCCCATCTAAAGGTGGGCATACACTATAAGATCCGCTTGTCTGGATAGCCCCATATGCGGGCAAATAGCTGCCGAATTGGTCTAATCTACCCGAATCAGCATCTTAAATCTGCCTGTTTATGGCCACCTTAAGATATAATTAATCCTTATTGGTAGGAAAACATTCTATTGGGTTTATTTAATGGGCCAGTGTATGATAAATTTTGAAAAACTAATTTGAATTTTTTTTAAAAAACTTGAATAGAATTTTAACAATTCCCTAGTCGAATTTGACAGTTTTGACCATGAAAAAAATAGAAAATTGAAATTCGAAATTCAAAGTTGAAAATTAAAATTTTCACTTCGTCCCTTGATAAATCTGCCCCCAAGTATCAAACCAGTCACCATTCCATTTACTAAACATGCTTTTCATCTGTTCATCAGTTACAAAGCAGAAGAAACTGCCATTTTGGTGCAAGTTTAGAGGAGCATGCATTGACACAGATACTTTGCATTTGGATGAATGCATTTTGTAATTATTTTTTTTTGTAATTTGCACTGGCACTAGTAAATTAGCACTCTTATGTAAAGAGTTTAAACTGTCATAAAGCTGGGGATGCTGGGAATTACACCCAATACAATAGTATAGGAGTTGACACAAAATAAAAGGCATAATAATCACTGGAATAATATTATTTGAGTTAGTTAGAAGGAAACCAAGAATAAAATAAGAAAGGTGAATTCCTGTGATTAAGCTATTTAGTAAAACACATTTCCTGTTTTCTCTGCAGAAATGCCTACTTAGTATTATAATGACTTGAATAAACTGCCGGGACAAACAACACAGATAAAAATGTGTCTGGAGATTCTGCATCTGCCTTCCCTAATCAACTTCCTGTCCTGAATATGAATTAAAATAATGAGTCAATTAATGTTCTAGAATGGCAATGAGATGCAAAAAGCATTGGTTGACAGAAATGCTTTCAATATACAATAGTGCAGAATGTTTTTGACAGAATATTATGTATAATGCACTACCCTCTAATCTGATTTTTCTGTTTTAGTAAAAAGTTTTTGATTTCACTATTACTATGGAATGTAGCTACATACAAGTATCACACTTACAGGTCATTTAACATTATTTAAAGGAGAATGAAAGCTTACCCCATAATCTTTGCAGGCATAAAAGTCCATAACATATTGTACTGAATCTCTAAGTTAATTCTGTGTTATAGGCATTTGCAGAGTTAAAATCTACAATTCTAAATGTCTCAGTTCCATTTATTGTAAGACTGACACCAGGGTAACCTATTGCGCATGCATGAAAATTCCTCCAACCGTGACTCCTTAGATTGACGTCAATCAAAGAAGCAAAGCAGCACTCATAAGTGGAATGCGGCTGCATGTAGTTTTAGAATGGAAAAAGCCATAGGTCTGCTGCCTCGGGCAGTGTGAGGATGGAATGAAAAGAATTTGGTGACATCACCCTGTGCTGCTGGCAGCGTTTGAATGGAACAGAATACATAGGGAAGGAAAACACTGGAGACTGGAGAAGCATTAAGTTCTACGAAAACTTTATGAAGATGCAGTTAAAATGCATTACACTTCATTTCAACCTTTCCTTGTCCTTTAATACATTGTGATGGTGTGGCACATCATCAGGATTTTACAGGCAAAAAGACAAGTTATAAACCCCCAATGTACTGAGCACCAGCTCTCTTGAGTTTTTTCTTGTGTCAAATGCATTGTTGTCAATGTATGTTTTCTCTCTCTCTCTGTTTTTTCTTGTGCTTAATACATTGTAGTCAATGGACGTTTTTCTCTTGACAAAATACATGTCAACATTTTAGTACAGATTAGAGAAAAAAATTCACCATTGCAAAATTGTCCTACCAGTTAATTTACACCGCTAATTGAAACATATTTTGTACATAGAATTAAATTTACCACTAGAGGAGCAACATACTTCCCCACCCTTAGAAGTACATATAATCATAAACCTCAAAAGCTCAATTCACCAACCAATTCAAGCAAACAGCATGTTTAGTACATGGAAATCATTTGTGAGAACTACATAGCTATATAGTTAAGTTGGATCCATCAAGTTCACACACTCATATTGACCGCCCCATGCACTCACATAAACTATAAATATAGCAATATCTATACTAATTATAGATTTTAGTATCAAAATACTGTACCTTAGTACAGTTAGGTAATCTTGTAGCAAAGCCATATTATCCTATTTCAGTTACTGACCCTAGAAACCATGAATTGGAGATTGGAATATGAATCTAAGAAAGTGATTAAACATAACGAGAAAAGGCAAAGAAGAAGTAAGACAAATTCTTTAGCTGTACAAAGAAACTTACTATACAAATGTGTCTAGCACCATCTTCACCCATTCTAAATATAAATCAATAAAATATTTAGAAGTTTATTATTCCTTTAATTTGAGATTTTCTATAGGTGTAAGCTTATCTGTAGCCTCAAGGCCCTAAAGCACTGAATTTCTATTTAGGTATAGAAACCTCCTTGTTCGTCTTAGATATTACCTCTCAACCAAATGTCACTAATTTGTGTGCCTGCTAAATTGTTGTGCTTGCTGAACTTTTGCCATGTTGTAGAAAAGGAAATCCTTACAGGAAAAGCACATTAACCTGTATTTATATATATGGAATGGTACAGAAGCAGTAAAAAATGCTACCTGATGATTAGTTGCTACAGTCTAGACCTATAGCTTTAAGTTTTAAATTGAATTCAAGTATTACTTTTAAACAGGTCAGTAAATGCTTCCTGCTGATTGGTTGCTATAGTTTACTGCTCCTGGGCAAACTTAGTGGGGTTCATTTATAAACTTCGTGCAGTGCAGAATGACTCTCACAGTGAAAATATTTGCCCTGTGCATGATTATATTTATAAAGTTCGATGAGTGGTGTATTTAATCAGCAAATTTTTATTCGCATTTCGAATCCCCACAAGAGCTTTTTAAATCTGGCATAATTGCAAATTGCAACAATTTATGTAAACACTCTGCTTTTAAATTGTGCCACTACTTTGGTGTCGGAGAAAATATTTTGAAAACAGTTTTTGAAAATTGCGAATTTCATGTACCGGTAATGCTATTTTCATTCACAACAACCTTGCACATTGACCTCACGCAAACAACTGTCTAATTTGCAAGCCATTTGTGAATATTTGTGCGCAATGTGAATTTGCAAAAACCAGAAAGATGGGCACCATTTACGATAGATATGCGCTGTGCAAACTTTATAAATGACCCCATGTCTTTTATTTCATATAACCAAAAGCATGTTAAACATTCCTACATTAATCTATAGTTAATGTAGTATAAGTTGAAAAGCTTGCATAAGGTCTAGTGAGCAATCAAAGCAACCATCTGTAATATTCTTACCCAGGGGACGGCAGGGACGCCTGCCGCCCCCTCGACGGGGACGCCCGTCTCGTAACTCCGCCGCCGATGCAGCTAGGCCCCAAGTGCCGGCTCCTGTGTCGCGCATGCGCTAAGAATTAAAGGGGCAGGCACGCTGGCGTGATTGCGCTGGTGTGTTTGCACAGGCGCTGGCACTGATTCGCCAGCGTCCAATGGCGCCAAATTCAAATGTTTAAAGGGCCATCAGTCCTTTTGTGCCTTGCCCAACGTAGGTTCTGTATATGGTTCCTGGGTGCGATTATTCTGTAATTCTTGTTGTGACCTTTGGCTATCCTTGATTCCTGTTTGACCTCCTGCTGCCCTGACCCTTTGGCTTGTTCCTGACTACCCTTTGGATTCCGTTTTGTACTTCGACCCTGTTTGTTGCTGACCTGGCCTGTGACCTCGACTACTCTGCTGCTTACCGATTTTGTACCGCATTCCCGATTGGTTTCGACTCGGCCCGTTCCTGGACTTTGATAAACTTTACGTTTAGTTCCCTTGCTCGCCCAGAGTTCTTCCCTCAGTCTCCTCACTATTAAGTCCTGGCGGCATCCGAGTAGCGGAGGGCCCCACCCGACGTGAAAGGCGGCAGTTATAGGCCGAAGCGTGAGCCGAGCCCGGGACATTGGGGTTTACTCTGGGTTGTGGGATACTGAACGTTACACCATCTTTGTGTGGACTACTGGAACTGGTGCAAACTTTGTAGCTTTTATAATACATACATTAATACTCTGGTAAGGAAGGAGTCAGTGATAAAACACTCTCCATTTTCAATACCATGGTTGGTGAGTGTTTCCAAATAAATTAATGTATGTTTTATATTGGATATTGTATAAATTGAACCCTGATAAACCTACAGTATTTATTTAAATAAAAGATCACATTTTTTAAATGGTCAAATTTGTAAAAACAAATGTAAATAATTAATCTTTCATTGAGTTCTTGTAAGTTTTTCAAAAATCTGCTAGTAATCACAAATGTTTTTGAAAGAACTTGAATTTTAAAATGAATAAAGCTTGAGATGGCCTCTTATTTGAGAGCAGAGCCAGATGGGTAAACTCACATATGGAGGCCTATTTATCAAAGGTTGGATTTTGTTGTTTTTTAAGGTTTTTGAAAGCACAACTAAACTCACAATTTCTAAAACTGCAAATACCATGAAATTTATTAAAAGTTCAGAATAAAAAGAGTTTTTCTGAAAAATGTTTAAAGTCTGTGTTGATTTAAGACTGTTCAATAGGATCACTGCAGCTCCGATTGACTTCTATAGAACCTCAACAACTTTTACCTGGCAAAGTTTTGTATTTGGTTTTCAGGGCTTTTTTACTTAATAAATCTTTTTAGAGATTTTTAGAGATTCATGGAAAAACTGTGCCACAGTGTGGTAGTGGGGAAGGTATTTTGTGAGTATGCAAAGTTCATAGTTGAGATGTTTGTGATTTGCATTGTTGTTTCTTACATTTTTTTAGTGTCATTATGCAATTTGATTGTTTGAAATAAAAAAACATTTTTAGCAATTAGAATGTGTACTTTCCAAAAATATATGTTTTTGGGGATGTTTGTATTGTTAGCGGTTCTTGCAGCACATAATACACAGTCAGAGGGCTTTGTTCACAGAAGGCAAATTGGCAGCCGAGAAAATGCAAAAAATTCACTTTTTTCATTTGGGTTCTGTGCATGCCAGCTGCTTTGATATATATATGCATATTGGGCATCAAACTGTTCAGTAGACCCTTGATATTAATATAATAATAATTATGTGAGATAAATATGGCAAATTGCAATATTTTTAGGTGATTTTCAGAAATGTAATAAAAACCGCTGCCTTTAGCATAACTTTGTAGTTTGGAGTAGAAAGACATAATTACTTATTTTGCTTTTGTCAGAATGTGTACTTTACAAAAATATATGGGTTTCAAGGGTCTTAGTACTGTTATGGGGTCTTGCTGCACATAATACGCAGTTAGGGGGCATTGTTCATAGAAGGTGAATTGGCAGCTGAGAAAATTCCTATGCACTATTTTCATTTGGTGTCCGCACATGCCACCTGCTTTGGTATATCTATGCATATTGGGCACCAAACTGTTCAGTAGACCCTTAATATAGGGTGGTTTCCCATTGTATGTACGAAATTAGATAAGACAAATTGCAATATTTTAGGTGATTTTCAGAAAAGCCATAAACCGCTGCCTTTAGCATAGCTTTGCAGTTTGGTAGTCATAAGACATAATTACACATTGTGAATTTGTCAAAAAATATATGGTTTTTGAGGGGTTTTTGTACTGTTGGCGGGTCTTGAGGCACATAATACGCAGACAGTGGGCTTTGTTCACAGAAGGCAAATTGGCAGCCTATAAAATTCATATGCACTATTTTCATTTGGGGTCTGTACATGCCCGATTCTTTGGTATATCTATGCATATTGGGCATCAAACTGTTCAGTAGACCTTTGGTGGTCAATTTTTTTAGGCAATTTTCAGAAATGTCATAAATACCGCTGCTTTAATGTCGTTTTGTCATATGGTAGTTTGGATTAGAAAGACATAATGACCCATTTAGGATTCACTTTCCAAAATGATATGGTTTTCTGGTGTCACCATACTTTTTTGTATCGTTTATAGTGATGGGCGAATCTCTGCAAATTTCCCACAAAATTCGCGAAAAATCGTGAAATCAGAAACTTCATGAAAAAATCGAGCAATTCGAACATTTTCACAAAAAAACAAGCAATTTGAATGTTTTCACAGAAAATCTAGCAAATCAAACCTTTTCATGAAAGAATCGAGCAATTCGAACATTTCCACGAAAAAATAGTGAAAATCGGAAATTGACACGGCGAATTTTCACCAGCGAATTTTCGCGGGACATTTGCAAATTAATTCACTGTCAGCGAATTCATGCCAGGTGAATATTTTCACCAATCACTAATGTTTACCACACTGGCATTGTGTTTATAAAATAGGGTAAATGAAAGCCATGAAATAAGTATCCACAAGTTAGAGTTTGGGGTCTAATCTACAGTGGGCATCATACTGTTCATCAGACCCCTGGAATTCATATTTAGAGAGTTTTATCTTGGTACCTAATAATATGTGGGAAATAAGATGATCCAAAGTGAAAGCTTTGAGGTGATTTTCAGAAATGTCACCAAAATCACCAATTGTAGAAAAGCTTTGCAGCTTAGTATTTTGGAATAATCAGACACGTAAACCTGTTTTGAATTCAGGGAATATGTACTTTGCAAAAATATATGTTTTTCTGGGGTGAATTTACTTTTTGTACCTTTACTCCTCATACAGTTATGTAAATGTATGTAATGTTAATTTTACAGTACCTGAAAAAATCGTAAATCTTCATCTTTGGGTCCCCACATGCCAAAACTCATTGGGCAGTAACTGGAATTTTATTCAAATTGCAGGTGAGAGATTGCTCACCAAAGTAAATCACATCTCAAAGGAGATAATTAACTGAATAATGTACAACTTCCACTTAAATTAAAGTGCACATAAATATGGAGTTTGAGGGTTGGTCTGAACAGAAACCAAGTCTGTGGATACTGATCAAAGCAACCTATCTATTGGCCACTGGTCAGCAAATTCATTCAGCCAACCAGTAAACACTGCCTGGGTGTACTCTGCTTGGATGTGGGAATGCACCAGTACCATGAACAAGACCTCCACTGGCAGATGATTCCCACCTTTCAAACATTGCCTCCTAGACTTATGAATGACAAGTTTGGCTAAAACCAGGAGAACGTTAGAGGGAAAGTCTTTCTCTTGATTATACCTGGATACTGGGCGTCCAAAAATAAAAACATGAGGGGAAAGTGTAACCAGAACTGCAGATGAAGTTTCCTCAAAAGAGCCAAAAAAGGTTGCAGTCTGGCACATGAAAAATAAGCATGAAACACAGACTCCCCTTTGCCACAGAATGGACAAGCAGCCAGGGTCGGAACTAGGGGTAGTCAGAGTAGGCACGTGCCTAGGGCGCAAAGCTGGAGGGGTGCCAGGCACGCACCTTCTGCCTCTCCTACCCCCAGTCCAGTCCGCTCTCTGGCCGGCATGTCAGTTTGCGCATGCGAGCTGTCCCTTTCGCGCCGCCTCATGTTTTCACTCATGCACGCACGACAGATTCTTTTGCGCATGCGCGTGCACACGTTTTTCCGCGCACACCAGGTTTTCTGCGCATGCGCTGCTGGGCGCTCCGACTAGTTGGGCTGCCTAGGGCATCTGTCCAGGCTGGCCCGGCACTGCAAGCAGCTGAGGAGTATGTAAAACAAGCTAAGTACTCTCCTGTGCCCAATGCACTCTCCAACTCAAGTCTCCAGTGGTATGGGCACCAAACTGGAATAAAGTGCCTGCCACTGGAGGTCTCTCACCCTCATTAAACATCTACCTCCAGATGGTATTGAAGCAGGAGACAAGAGCAAGGAAGTGTACAGTGTGGAGCATGAGACAATACAGTAACTTTCTTGTCATGTCATGAAAGCATGTCAAGGTAAAATTCTCCAGCTGGCTCAAGTTGGATGAATGAGGTGTCTCAGGGGATTGACAGGTCTTGGGTGCTATTATTATGGCTGGAGGTGAAGAGTTCCAAGGTGGACGTGGATCTCCAGCACACAAAACCCCATCAAGTGAATTTGAGAGAGTCAGGAGAGAGGGTGAACTCCTGGAACAGACGAACTAGAACCCTAGTGGTGAGGAATCCCATGCACTGCATAACTGTAGTATAACTGCGTGCAGCTTCGCACATATGCACCACAAGCCTGACGCTGTTACATGTCACGCAGAGTCTCTTTCCTTTGTATATTCACACTGCAGGGTTTGGTCTTCAGAGCCTAACGGCCTTTTCTCAAGATCAAGCAAGTCTCCATTCAGTGCCTCAATCTCTGAATTTCACTGCTTGCTCACACATTTTATATACTCTTGACAGAAGAGCTTTAGGTGAACCTTGCCTACATCCCACCACTGACTCAATGTGGCAAATTCATCCTGATAACCCTTCCAGTCTGTCCATGTTTCTCAGACTACCTTTGCGAACTCTTCATACTCTAATAAGCTGTTGTTAATGTTCCAATGGGCAGCTTTAGGCAGAGATGATGCATCTGCCAATATAAGAGATGCACAATTGTGGTCAGAGAACGGTGCCAACCTAATGGCACTATGAGGTGATTAAAAAAAACACTGCCCTTCCACTGCAGATGCCGGGTCACCTCAAGCTCCTAAATGGTATGAGTTTCTTGAAGGAAACTCACAGCGTACCCTCCTTGGCGAAGAAAGGAGAGTACCTGAAACATTTGGAAAGGCTCACTATTTGTATTAGGAGTGCTTATACTCAGAGCCATTATTGTGTGTTGTTAAGTGCTTTAGCCCTCAACAGTACAAACAGTTTTTGTGGAACTTAACAATACAGAGATAGTTCTTGGCCTCTTTTACAACCTTGATGTATAGTGTCACAGAATTGATCAATAAGGACAAATCATGCAACTTCTCCAGAGCCATATGCATTTTTGCATTTTGGCGCATTTAGAACTGGCAACTTGTATGGGGTTTTGGGGCCCCTATATACCACATACTAAGGTAAAGCAATAAACATTGGGCATCATACTGTTCAGTGAACCCTGGAGTTCATATTTAAGGTGTTTACCTTGGTACCTAATGACCTAATGATATGTGTGAGACAAGATACTGCAGTCTTGTGCAGTATCAAGTTGAAGTTGTGAAGTGATTTTGGAAATATCATCAAAATCACCACATTTAGAAAAGCTTTACAACTTGGTACTTTGCAGAAGAAAGACATAGTTACCCAATTTGGATTTCGGTGGAATGTGACCTTCCAAATATATGTGGTTGTCTTGGGTGAACATATTTTTTTGTACCTTTGCCACTTATAAGATACTGTAAGGGGCAGAATTACTAAGGTTCGAGTGAATTTTAGAAGTTAAAAAAGTTCGAATTTCGAAGTAATTTTTTGGATACTTCGACCATCGAATAGGCTACTATGACTTCAAATTCATTTGAAAGTAAAATCATTTGAATATTCGACCATTCGATATTTTAAGTACTGTCTCTTTAAAAAAAATTTGACTTCAATACTTCGCCAAATTAAACCTGCCGAAGTGCTATGTTAGCCTATGGGGACCTGCTAGACTTTACACATCAAAGTAAAATCGTTCGATCGTATGCTAAAATCGTTTGAATTGTTCGTTTCGAACTATTTAATCGCTCAAGCGAACGATTTTACTTTGATCGTACGATGGCCAAATTCGGTGAAAGATACTTCGACTTTGATATTCGAAGTCAAAGTATTTTAATTCAAGGGTCGAATTTCGAAGTATTTATCACTTCGAAATTCGATCCTTGATAAATCTGCCCCCAAATGTGTTGATTTTGCAGTATCTGGAATTACAGCACTGATAGCTCGTACTGTATAAGGTGTCTTAATTTTGGGGCCCCTATATGCCACATACTAACTATTCAGCGGATCCCTGGTATTCATATTTAGGGTGTTTTATCTGGTTACCTAATGATATGTGGGAGATATGATGCTGTACACTGGAAGCTTTGCGGTCATTTTTCAAGAATTAAAACTTTAGAAAAAGATTTTAACTTGGTAGTTTGGAGTAGAAAGATATATTTATATTATGCTAGGCTGATACCCTTAATTAACAACTACCAATTTATCCACTCGATTAGAAATGAGGTCTGATTTAATCAGTAGCTCAATAAATAAATTCAGTGAGAGAAAGAATAGAACCCCTTTTCCATCAAGTATTAAAAATGGTCTCCCAAATCAGTTCTCTTTATGCTTTCAAAATCAACAACCACCAGAGTTAAAAAATCAATAAATTACCAGCTATAAAATAACAAAATTCCTATTAAAATGCATGTGCCATACAGTCAATTCATTAATATTCTAATTAATAACTTTATTGATGAATACCGTAAAAAATTATATATAAAGATTAAAGTGCTGATATGGATAACTCTTAATTAATTCAATATCCTTTTTAATCCATTGATGTATTCTAAAGTGCAGTGCCAATAAATAAAATTAATCAATTCTCCCTTAAGGGGACTAACTCTATAAAGTGCTTGATTGTAATTGATTCTGATTGATTGTAAATACAGTGCAGTGCCAATAATTAAATTAATTCTCCCGATTGATTGCAGTTAGTAAATAGTAAATTAATTGGTAACCATAAATAATTTTGTAGGATAAATTAATTCCCATTCAGCTCAGTCCCAATTACTTCTACCTATATTTGTTTTATATCCCTGGGACATTACAAAGATGGAGAAGGCAGGATAACCAAGACTGTGGTCTCAAATATTAGCTAGCCCTAGGCTGTAAGAGAACTACCTTTGCCTCAAAAACACCCAAATTGGTCCCCTTGGAGTCCCAGTGCGGGATTACAATAAGAAAGAGAGAAATAGATTGGACTGAGTGATAGAGAATCCAAACGCCACCCCTGCTTGACCAATTCCAATTAAATAACTAAAAGGCTTTAAGCTACATCTGTTTTAAAAAACAAATATTCAGAATTTTGCCAACGTGCGTTGTTGTTACCTCAGAAAAATAATTAGTTTTATGTATGAGAACACAGCAATTTTGAACTCCTGAACACTCCAATACCAAATATATATATAGTTTTATGAATATAGCAGGGGACCTTTCTACCCATGAAGAGGGTCACAGTACCAGAGGTCACCCCTTTATACTAGAAGAAAAGAACTTTAATTTGAAGCAACGTAGGTGGTTCTTCAGAGTGTGGACAGTGAGGTTGTGGAATGCGCTGCCGGGTGGTGTTGTGATGGCTGATTCTGTTAATGCTTTTAAGAGGGGATTGGATGATTTCTTGGACAGAAATAAAATCAAAGGCTATTGTGATACTAAACTCTATAGTTAGTATAGATATGGGCTTATATAATTTATGTAAAAGTATGGAGGGGTGTGTGTAGGAAAGCTGCATATTCATTTGGAGGGGTTTAACTTGATGGACTTTGTCTTTTTTCAATCCAATTTAACTATGTAAATATATAACTATTTCTCACTTGTATAGATCAAAATCTCCAGGGAGTACACTACCAAATCTCCAAAGCACCGCTCCACAATACAGCATACTTCTCATTTCAAGGCCAAACATTACAAACAGTAGGTTTACCCTAGGAAACAAACCATTAATAGAAAGAACAGATTATGGCGAATCCACAATGAGTAATTATATCTATGTACTCAAAACTAAAGTTATATTTTTTATGTTTAAGTATGTGGCATATAGGGGCCCCAAAATGAAGACACCCCATACAAGCTATCAGTTCTGTAATTCCAGATGTTTCAAAATCAAAACATTAACAGCATTTTTGGGGGGGGTAAAGATAGAAAGAAGTATGTTCATCCCAGAAAACCATAGATTTTCAGAATGTGCACATTCCCCCAAATCCAAATTGGGTATGCATGTCTTTCTACCCCAAAGCACCAAGCCACAAAACGTTCCTAAATTTGCCGATTTAGGTGATATTTACGGAATTCACCTTAAAACTTCCACCTGGCAGCATCTTATCTCCCATATACTATTACGTACCAAGATAAAACACCCCAAATAACATTTGGGGTCCGTTGAACAGTTTCATAACCAATGTACATAGGTTTATTGAAGTATAGTGAAGTATATAGCACATTATATAGGACATTTTCCTACTCCTGATGTAAACTGCAATAGGCCTGAAGAAAGTGAACCTATAAGGCGTACTGAGAGAATCAGAAAACTGTAACAGTACAAAGTCTCCCCAAAACCATAAATTTTTGTAAAGTACTTATTCTGACAAATCCAAAATTGGTAATTATGTCTTTCTACTCCAAACTACCCTACTGCAAAGCTACGCTAAAGGCAGTGGTTTTCATGGCATTCTGAAAATTGCCTAAAAATATTGCAATTTGCCACATTTATCTCACCCAATTTCTTTCATACAATGGTAAAATACCCTAAATATGAACGCTAAGAGTCTACTGAACAGTTTGATGCCCAAATAAGCATAGATATACCAAAGCATGTGCAGACCCCAAATGAAAATAGTGCATATGAATTTTCTTGGCTGCCAATTCGCTTTTTGTGAACAAAGCCCCCTGTCTGCTTATAATGTGCTGCAAGACCCCTAACAGTACAAATACAGATGAAGCCACTTGGATTTGTATGTTAAATGTGTCATGACTCTGGATTAATTGAAGATGGGATGCTGTGACACAATTTTCTGTGTTAAATGAGATAAGTGGGATATCTGAGTTTAGTTATTCTGTGTCAAACACACAAACCAAAGTGGCTGCATCTGTGCCCCCCAAAACCATATATTAGGTTTATTGAAGTATATAGCATGTAAAAACTAAAATCTACATTCTGCATACTTATTTGATGGCATACATTTACTTAATTAATTTACTGGCAGTTTTATATGGGATAAAAGCTGAAAAAATTATGGTGACCCCTTAAAACCATATATTTTTGGAAAGTAAATATTCTGGCGAATCCAAAATGGGTGATTATGTCTTTCTACTCCAAATTGCCTAACTTCAAAGCTATACTGAAGGCAGCTCTTTTTATGACATTTCTGAAAATCGCCTAAAAATATAGAAATTTGCCACATTTATCTCACCCAATTTCTTACATGCAATGGTAAAAACCCCTTAATATGAACACCAAGGGTCTACTGCCCAATATGCATAGATATACCAAAGCAGCTGGAATGTACAGACCCCAAATGAAAATAGTGTATATGAATTTTTTCGTCTGCTGATTAGCATTCTATAAACAAAGCCCCATGACTGCATATTATATGCTGCAAGAACAGTACAAAGACCACCCTAAACCATTTATTTGTGACAAATATAAATTGAGGTAATCATGTCTTTCTACTCCAAACTACCATACTGTAAATCTACGCTTAAGGCAGTGTTTTTTCTGACATTTGACTGAAAATCGCCTAAAAATATTGCAATTGGGCCTCATTTATCTCATCCAATTTCATACATACAATTAGAAAACAACCTAAATATTGATGGCAACAGTCTAAAGAACACTTTGATGCCCAATATGCTTAGAAATACCAAAGCAGCTGGCATATGGGGAACCCAAATAAAAATAGTGTATCTGTAGAAATAAGTCAAATCATATGGACTTGCTATGTTTTTTTTCACCTTTGACCAGCCATCCAACTGGCTTTCTCAATTCAGAATAACTTGTAAATACGATCTTTTGGGAATATATTATATGGAATGCTGTGCCAATCAGCATACTCTGTTTATCATAATCAACAAGGATGTCATAAAGTTACGTGATAATTGTATTAGCATGATTGGAGCTTTGAGGTGTTATTAAACCTTCCAGGGAGACGTGCCAAAATAGCACTGTATGTCTGTATGTGACAGACAATAGATTTCACACACCCCCTGTGCCTCTATTCAGACTTGGTCTTTCAGTTTTTACATATATGGCTTCTTTAACATCTCTTTTGAACCAGTCATTCTCCTGGTCTAGAATCTGAACTTGGCAGTCTTCAAACATGTGTCCTTTTTCTTTTAGATGTAGGTACATGGCTTCCTGACCAGAGGAGCTGGCTCTTCTGTGCTGCGCAATATGCTGGGGTAACTGTTGTTTGGTTTCTCCCACATACAAATCAGAACACTCCTCACTGCACTGCATTGCATACACAATGTTATTCTTCTTGAGTTTTGGGGTTGGGTCTTTTGGGTGAACCAGTTGCTGCCTCAGTGTGTTGCTGCCTCAGTGTGTTGTTTAAAGCAGACAGGGATGTGGTGTTTATTAAATATCCTTCTAAGTTTTTCAAACACCCCAGCTACATATGGGAGGACCAAATTAGTTTTCCTGTCCTTTTTCCACCTTCACCAGTAGTCTTGGTGTTATTGCTTCTCTTTCTACTAGTTTTCAGAAAGGCCCGATCTGGATACCCACACATTTTTCAGGGCCCCTTTGAGATGTTCCATCTCTTTCAACTTAGCCTCTGTGCTGGTGGGGATCTTGTCTGCTCTGTGATGTGGTGTTTTGATAACCCCCAGTTTGTGATCTAGTGGATGTGGGAGTCAAATAGCAGGTACTGATCTGTGTGGATTGGTTTCCTGTAGACCTCTAGTTTCAGCTTTCCGCCCTCTCTGACTCTTACCAAGCAGTCCAAAAAAGCCAGTGTGTTATCTTGCACATCTTCTCATGTAAACCTGATGTTGTGGTCCACTGTGTTGATGAGTTTAGTGAAAGTCTGTACCTCCTGTGTGTCTATTTTAAGCCAGGTGTCATCCACATATCAGAACCAATGACTGGGAGTGATTCCTTTGAAGTTATTCTGGGTCTTCTGGACAAAACTGGCGATCCCTTGGCACAGCCATGCTTCTGCCTGTATAACCTACAAATAGGTTGTACTTAGGCATAGGTCAAGTAAGGAACATACTTTTTCTGTGTTAAGCTTTGTACTATTGTCAAGGGTGTTGTCTTTTAGCAACCATTTTCTCACTGTTTCAAACGCCTGTGATGGGAATGCATGTAAAATGAGAAGTAAAATCATAGGGTACCATGGTTTCCCTTGGCTTTTGTTTATAAAATCCTGGGAGTTCTGGATGTGATGCTTTGAATTTCCAACCAAGAAATTAACCTGGAGGAGAAAATAAGGAACTGGGACACAGGAAGACAAAGAAAAGTGGGTAAAGAATCAGGGTTCTTACCCAGCCAGAGATGGAGGTCCTAGACAAAGGTTTAAGCTTTGCAATTGCTCCAAAAACCATCTCTGTGGTCAATAACAACAAAGTACTACAAAATGAGGCTGAACAACTTCGCCTCAAAGTGTTGGCAGACCTAGCCATTGCTAAACCACCTCCACCGAACCTGACTTCAAAGGAAAGGGGATCCCTCAAAAAGGACTCAAATATCATCATCCTGCCCATGGCTAAAGAAAGATGCACAGTTGTGCATCAGACTAAGATACAAAGGTGACCACACTTCTAAGTAACAACAATACGTATGAAGCCCTAAGAAGGGACCCAACCAACAGCTACAACAAAAATGTCATAGACCTTAAAACAGGAAGACAAAGCTATTGATCGGGCTACATATCATCGTCTCTAGCCTGGGGAAACCCCTCCATGTATGTATGCACTCCCTAATATACACAAGGAAGGGGCCCATCTCAGATCTATTGTCAGCAGCATTAACTCTGTGACTGCTCCTAAAGCAGGATTTAACAGTGCAAAGGCTATTACAGTTGCTGGCCAAATTGAAACAGCAGTGGCAGAGGCTAAGGGGCAAATTCACTAAGATGCGAAGTTGCGCCAGGCGCAACTTCGCCGCACTTCGCCAGGCGTAGTTTCACCAGCGCTCCGCAAATTCACTAAAATCCGAAGTTGCGCACAGCGGTAGCGTAAGGTTGCGAAGTTGCGCTAGTGTTGATTCGTTATGTAAAGCGAAGTTACGCTAGCGAAGGCTAATTTGCATACGGCGCGAAATTCAAATTTCAATGGAGGAACACGTATTAGCACTACAAATGCTTAGAAAACCTTCAAATCAGCAAATAAAAATTTTAATTTGCCCTATACATGTGCCCACTGTCTAGGTAAGTTGCCATGAGTCAGGAAATGTAGGGGGGAAGGAGGGGAGCCCCAAAAATATTTTCGATCTTTTTCAGCCTATCATCCATCATGTAGAAAACACGCCAGCGTTTTTTGGGACTTAGAAAAAATTTGGACTTTTTTTTAAACAATCCCTATCTACTCTATTGCGCTTCGCCAGGTCTGAGGTGGCGAAGGAAGTCTAGCGTAAAAGGTAGCGTTCAGTACACTGCGCAAGTTAGTGAATTTGCGTAGTTACGTTGCTAGCGAAAATTCGCATGGCGTAAGGGTGCGAAGTAATACTAGCGAAACTACGCCAGCGTTCGTTAGTGAATTTTCACAGTAACGAAAAATGCCAAACGCTAGCGAATTAACGCTAGCGTTCGGCGCTTCGGCGCTTAGTGAATTTGCGCCGAAAACTCTCAGTCAGCGAACTGCTGGGAATGTACTGATTGTGAATTCAACACTGTGGCCTAATAATGTAACAGGCAAAATACAGTGCTAAGGAAAGGGATTCACCTACACTGCAAACCATGCAGCAAATACAAATAAAAAATTCTGCTTTCACTGTGGTTCATCACAACACACTGCAAATTATGTTACATGTCCTGCAAAAGCTTTACAGTGCCGCAAATGCAAAAAGGTAGGACATTTTGCAAAGATCTGCCATAGTTTGCTAAAGATGTTCATGAAGTCACTACTACAAATGTCACAGTATTAAGGGGCATAAAAAGTCGAAGGTCGAAGTTAAAAAACCTTCGAACTTCGAATTCAAAAAGACAAATCAAATGGAGGTCGAAGTTTTTTTGGGGTCGAAGTTTTTTTGGGGTCGAAATGGGCCGAATTCGGCCTACTTCGAATCGTACGAACGTACTTCGAATGGTATGATCGTACTTCGATTCAAAGTTTTTTTAACTTCGACCTTCGATCTCCCAAACTCCCCCAATTGCCTCCATACAAGTTGTAGGAGGACCCCCATAGGCTAAAACAGCACATCCGCAGCTTTAAGGTGGCGAATGGTCAAAGTCGAAGTTTTAAAGAGACAGTTCGTCAAAAAAATTCAACCTACAAATTTCTGCGTTTTTTCAAATTCGAATCGAAGTATAACTATTCCCTAGTCAAAGTACACAAAAAATAGCTTGAAATTCGAAGTTTTTCACTTCGAATCTCCACCTCGACCTTTGATAAATCTGCCCCTAAGTGAGGATAAAGCTGGTACATTTATTCCAGACAAGTTTATGTGCACTGTCAGTGTCAATACTGCATGTGCTGACAAAGGACACTCCATTAACCTGATGCTTGATACAGGTTCAGCTGGATATTTTCTTGAAATACTTTGCAAAAGATCCCCCTTGTTGCACCTGCCCTGAAACTGGTCAGTTGCTTAAAGGATCCAATCCCTGTGCTTGGTTGCTTGCCAGTGACTGCAAAATACTGTAAAATGTGACTTTTACATTGTGAATAAGGGTACTGCTATACTTGGAAGGGATCTCTTTGCTGCATTAAACCTACAATTATGTGATGGTCTCATTACTACATCACCAGTGCCTGCCACACAGCCAGTGTCTAAATTTTAACCACAAAGCAACACTTCACTGGACTGTGCAAAGAACTTTGTACACAAAGTTATGTTGAGACCAGATGTAAAACCAGTACCATCCCCTGATTCAGCATGGGAAAAACTTGCTATTGATATTGTCAGTCCTTTTACTGATGCCCCTATAGACTGCAGATTACTATTACCTTGACTATTACAGTAAATGGCCTGAAATTGCATTTGTTTCTCATATAACGTCAGCTACAGTAATAACATTTCTGTCTACAGTTTTCGGCAGAGAAGGTAATCCAAAGGAGTTAATATCAGACAACGGACCACAGTTTGTCTCATCTGAGTTTGAATTATTTCTGAGAGAGAGGAATATTGTGCATAGGAAATCTTCAGTGTATTACCCACACGCAAATGGAGAAATCGAGCGATTCAACAGAAGTCTGAAAGAAGCACTACAGACAGCAAATCTTACTGGGAAATCTTTGAAAGTATTTAAAACAGAGTTCCTACATACAGATGAAGCCACTTTGGTTTGTCTGTTTGACACAGAATAACTAAACACAGATATCCCATTTATCTCATTTAACACAGAAAACTGTGTCACAACATCCCATCTAATTAAAGCATTCACCATTGTGAACAATGGAGCTTTGGTATGCTAATGAAAAGGTTAAATGCATTAAATGAGTTAAGATGACTTAAGATAACACAGTTTCTTCAATTACCCCTGAGTCATGACGCATTTAACTCACAAATCCAAGTGGCTTCATCTGTAACTACAGAGCAACATGCCATGCAACAACCCAATCATCTCCAGCTGAATGGTTACATTGCAGACAGATGCGCACTAAGTTACATGTTGCAGACATCAAACTTCCACAAAATACTGCGCCTACAAAATCATCTACTGCTGACATTGTGAAACGTCACCAAGTACACTTTCAGGCTGGAACTTTAGTCAGAATTAAGAAACCACGAATACTGAAACAAGGACAATCTAAATTTACTACACCACTTGAAGTGAGACGCCAGCGAGGTCCATACACATATGAACTGTCTGATGGACACATATGGAATGCAAGTCATCTTGCTCCTGTTAGGAATGACTTTGGAGAAGCTCCATTTGATGAAGGACATTTTCCTACTCCTGATGTAAACTGCAATAGGCCTGAAGAAAGTGAACCTATAAGGCGTACTGAGAGAATCAGAAAACTGTAACAGTACAAAGACTCCCCAAAACCATAAATTTTTGTAAAGTACTTATTCTGACAAATCCAAAATTGGTAATTATGTCTTTCTACTCCAAACTACCCTACTGCAAAGCTACGCTAAAGGCAGTGGTTTTCATGGCATTCTGAAAATTGCCTAAAAATATTGCAATTTGCCACATTTATCTCACCCAATTTCTTTCATACAATGGTAAAATACCCTAAATATGAACGCTAAGAGTCTACTGAACAGTTTGATGCCCAAATAAGCATAGATATACCAAAGCATGTGCAGACCCCAAATGAAAATAGTGCATATGAATTTTCTCGGCTGCCAATTCACTTTTTGTGAACAAAGCCCCCTGTCTGCTTATAATGTGCTGCAAGACCCCTAACAGTACAAATACAGATGAAGCCACTTGGATATGTATGTTAAATGCGTCATGACTCTGGATTAATTGAAGATGGGATGCTGTGACACAATTTTCTGTGTTAAATGAGATAAGTGGGATATCTGAGTTTAGTTATTCTGTGTCAAACACACAAACCAAAGTGGCTGCATCTGTGCCCCCCAAAACCATATATTAGGTTTATTGAAGTATAGTGAAGTATATAGCATGTAAAAACTAAAATCTACATTGTGCATACTTATTTGATGGCATACATTTACTTAATTAATTTACTGGCAGTTTTATATGGGATAAAAAGCTGAAAAAATGATGGTGACCCCTTAAAACCATATATTTTTGGAAAGTACACATTCTGACGAATCCATAGGGCAATTATGTCTTACTACTCCAAATTGTGAAACTGCAAAACGATGCTAACCTAAACATAACTAACAACAATGCAAGCATAAAACTGCAATAAAATCACAAAAATCAAATACAATTAGGCAAATCACTGAAATAACAAAATAACTGATCCAACAGTGTGGTTAGTGTCAGAATGCTTGATCCAATAGTCACACTGTGAAATCTACAGTTTTTAGGGGAAAAACGAGAGGCAAAATGAGAAAAATAAAGTGCTAAAAAAAAGTAAAAGGGGCAGATTTATCAAGGGTCAAAAAGTAAATTCAAATTTCGAGTTTCAAAATTCATACACTCTAATTTTAATCCCCCTACTTGAATTTAAATTTGAATGTGAGATTTATCACACCTTGACTATGGCAAGAGTCCTAATTTGAATATTTGGCACCTAAAACCTTACGAGTTCAAGTCAAGAGGTCTGTTGAATGTGGAGTTGTTAATAGCCTTCCTGACATTCAATTTTTTTCGGGCGAAAAACTCGATTCGAATCATTGGAACCATTCGATGAAATATTAAAAATTTGAATTTTTTCTTAAATAACAGACAAATTGTGAGTA